>NQII01002095.1:0-15540 GCA_002778355.1 Clitarchus hookeri | reverse complement strand
GGGAATACGGAAGTGAACCAGCCACGAACAAAACGCACGCCAGCAAAATGGCGTCGTCGTTCAACAACATGTTGGGACGCCTTTCGCCAATCCGAACGAGGTGGCGCAGTGGTAACTCTTTGGACTCGCATTCGGGAGAACCCGGGTTCGATTCCCAGTCCGATCACCATGATTTAGGTTTTCCGTGGTATCCCGATATCACTCCAGACGAATGCTGGGAGGGGTCCCTAACAAAAGCCATGACTGATTCCTTCCCATTCCTTACCCAATCGGGGCCACAGTGGCTGAGCCGTTAGCCTGCTCGCCTCCCACCAAGGTGAACCGAGTTCAATCCCCGGCCAGGTCACCGGATTTTTGCAAGTGGGAATCGTGCCGGACGATGCCGTTGGTCGACGTGTCTTCTCGGGGATCTCCCGTTTCCCCCCGCCCCTTCGTGCCGGCTCTGCTCCATACTCACCTCAATCGCCCTCATCGGCTCTCAAGACAGCGATGTTAATCTCTTCACTCACTCACCCCTTCCCTAGTCCCTTTTCCCTGTGCAACTTGCGCCGTCTCTAATGACCTCGCTGTCGACGAGACGTTAAGCCCAACTAGCGCCAAAAAGCGCCTGGTAACATACTCACCCGCCGACAGACCAGCTAAAAGGGAATAGTTTGCAGCGCACATCAGCCAATCAGACACGAAGGTCCTTCCAGAGTTTCGCCCGGCCAATCAGCTAATGGGTAATCCCACATCAAAGAATCGCCAAGCTATCTCACTTTTGTGTGCTTGCATATTTTATTGCACAATCGCTCTGCCAGTTTGCCATGGGTAAGGTTTCTTCTGCTACAGGTTGGGAAGATCAATGTTAACAGTTTGGAAACCAAAAATTTTCGTACTAGGTAAACGCTAGTGTCCGCAATGTACCAGATTTTCTCTATTTTCTACGTTGAAAAACAGGATAATTGTAATAATCGTAAATCAAATATAAAATAACTTCGTAACAAAGTAAAGTCTTTCTCTTTTATTATTCACGTAGCTTAAAATAATTATTAGAAGTTACCTTTTAGAACACTGCGCACCTAGCGGCGGGAATTTTCCCTATGCCAAACTCTCCCATAAGAAATCACGTTTTGTTCCTAACCTGAGTAGAATATATCTTACCTTGAGCGTGCCGGAGCTCGTGCCAGCCTTCAGACTGCCGTCTCATCAAAAATGAAAAAACGTGGATCACACCCACTTATCTGAACTGCCCAGAGCTAACACAATACTTGTTTTCTTACCTGCTAATTTTTCTTTTGGAGAACCTGCAGACTTGGTGTAATAGTTAACACGACATAAAAACGACAGTGTTGCTTTACATCGTTCGTTATATATTTCTAATATTAATTCTGTTTTAACATAATCGTCAGCAATACACTGCGTGCTAGTATTTACGAGTGAATTACGTTACAGGAACAAAGGACAGGGCGAATTTAACTATACACGTCGTCATCTTTCTTTGCGTTGTAATTTCATCTGCGAAGCGGATAAATGGGTTCCAACTTGTATTACATAGCGCACATTGTTAGAACCGTTTCACACGATAAATTTTTTTTTTTTCAAATTACTTTCCATTTTTATTTAATTCAATTCATTGAATGTTATATGACGTCATACGAATGTCATTATCGCGGGCATTTTCTCTTTCAATCTCTTGAATGTCTTGTTTTCCTTCAAGATTTTTGTTTTTAACATGTTCTATATTTTCTTGAATTAAAAAAGTCACCGATCACAACTTTTCTGACAATATCAATGTAAGTAATCTCATAATAATATAGTTGTCTGCGCACATTTAAAGTTATAACAAAATAAGGACGCATATTTTTTAAAAATAAAATTTGCAATAATATGAAGAACATTTGTTTTGGTTTAACTAATTATTTTCATGCCGTTAAAGAGTCGCAAATACTTCTAAAAATTTACTTTCCTTATTTATTTAACTGGTTCCATAAAACATTTTGTAATAAATTTTAATTTCGAGACTTGAAAGCCTGTTTAATGCAATTCATTAAAAGTCAAATGAAGTGAATTTTTAGATGATCTTTTANGACCTTTTCTCTCTGTTGTATAACTGTGACTTGTATGTCGTGCAAAACGTGATTTTACCCTGTGTTTCGAGAAGTTGAAATATCAAGAAGTTATCACATTACCACATTATTTTGAAGGAAACAAGCTTTATGAGTACGTATACATTTTTTAATTGCATTTGATTATTTTGTATGTAATATCAAAACTGTAATTCGCTAACAAATTTCGACAACAACTTTAGTAGTGCGAGTTAGTAGTATGATTAAGTTCCTTCTGGGCCAATGTATTTTAAATGGGAGCTGTGTGGCTGTGGCTGGCGGTCTTCACCTCTACTCGGATGAGCTCGGAAATCTTCAGATAGCCTCAGGAGATGTTCGGAAGCCGACGACTCGGGTTTGTCGAACATACCCAAAGGTGCTCGTCAGTTATGCCCACTAATACTTCAAGTATACATTTTTTTCTGGTAGCCATGTTGGTTTTATAGGCATAGGGCATGTCAAATAGTAAATATGTATTTATTATCCAATTTTAAAAATTATTTTTATAATGATTTTTTTATATTGTGCCGAAATTATACATACGGTATTGTGGAAACATGCAAAAGTCTCTCACTCAATTATACATTTCCAGTCCCCTTTATTGAAGACTGATTAATACACGATGCCATAATCTGCTAATTATTCACTACCTTGACTGTTTTGTAGGTATATGTATGCTACTCAGAATTTTTTTAATGTAAGTATGTATAACTAAACCAAGCCCAGCATACAAATAGCGACCACATGCACGAGTATGTTAAAATCATGGCATGGATCGGCATCTACCAACCCTTTTATAGGCTTAATTGGTGTTAATTTAAATGCCAATACTGCTAGGCCCCAGTGACTTGGAATGTAGGAGGGTGATAAACAGTCGTAACTTTCGTGATCTTCTTGACCATCAAGCCTTCGACCAATCCCAATACTTGGATCAATCCCAATCCTTCGATCAATCCCAATCCTTGGACTGACTCATGCAGACTGATTCCTGCCAAGATGTTACTGATTTGATGGTTTAAAAATAACTAATGTATAATACATTAATATATTCATTCATACATATGCAGATAATTCATCGCGTTTAATAGAAGTGTCAGGTATCAGTCATTTAACGTATGGTGCATGGTCGATGCTGTTTTACAAGGTATTGCCCGACGAACCCTCGAGCTAAACGAACAGACGCTGGATATCTCACCATCGATACCGCTCACTCGCTAGCATGCCCATGATAGTCAACGTAGCACTATCCAATCGGGTCTCGAACTGGCGATACACACTCGCCAACATCTTCGATGTCGCAAATCACCCCTTTGCGATGCAGTTCGTAAAAACTTTTCACGAACTATTCATCCATTGTACGAACTTGCCCTATCGAATCACTTCACGGAACACATTGTAAACTATGCTTTTGATTCGAGGAACATTTCAGGTACTGCTCTTTTAAGGAGCCTGTCTTATTCTCCCACAAGACCTTCTGCCATGCATTTCAAATAAAAAATATGGGAGCACTCTGAGAAAAGCCCCATACCATGTCCACCTACTGAGAAAACCTGTGTGTCCTGTTCCCACGAGCAGATATGTTAAGAAAATAAGTNAAAATAAGCATTTATCAACACTCCTGTGCTTTAACTTTATTACGTATAGCAAGTGCTTACGAGCAGGTTCACATTTTGAAAAATATGTATTTACAAAAAAAATCTAAAACTCTGATCATTATTCAAATTGCGAACTTCACTCGAATTTATTTATGACACCATCATTATCAGAGACGGAGCACAGATATGCCGGACAATCTCGTCTATTCTACAAGGTAAAATTCATACCCAGTCTGGGAGTTATTATTTATATTATAATAAATACTATTTTTTTTTTAACGAACACTCTTACAAAGTTCTACCATTAGCCTCAGGCCAAATATATATATTTCTTACATCAGGTCTGTTACAATTATCATGCTAAACTATCGATTCGCATTTTCGTTTACTGTTTTGCCGAGATATTTTGTGTGTTTTAATTCTTAAACATATTTTTTAAAAATTCTCCCTTCACTCGGAGACCCATCAGTTTTTTTTTTCTAAGACTGAGATGAAATCCATATTCTTTTTATAGTTTCGGACTTCAAACGCAAATATCCACTTTGTATGTCATCTTTGGAGATGGCTAAAATCCTTATATCAGGTGTGCTTGATTATTAAACAGTAAGATATTAATGTACGAACATCGCTAAAAAGGCTACAAAAGCTCGGGTCATCAATCGATTTTCAATCATATTTATTATCTCACTCTGATTCCTATATCCGATGGCTAAAACTTACGTTTCGCATTTAATATAAATTCCTATAATATTCACCGAACACTGGGGAAAATTACAACTTTTTTTTTATGTCTGATAAAAAATTATTGTTTTTTTTATATTTTATAATTTCAGGTTTTTAACTCAGGCCCCTACACCGTACCTCAACTTTTGATATTGCATAAATCTTTATATAGGTTACGTATAATAATGTAAACAGACAGAAAATCACGTACAAAGTTCATGAAAAATTATCCAAAACTCGGGTCGGTATTCAAACTGCGGACCATATATCTCACTATAACACCTTTACTCTTCATCCAAAATTTGTCTAACAATCTACATTACAAGTTTCATACATCATGTACTTACACGGGATTTATTGAAGTATTGTTTACTAAAGTGTCACTTCTGTGGTTCTTACATGTAAACTAGTAATATGATATAGTATGTTTTGGGACAAGGGTAATGGGTGGCTACCCATGTTAAAAATCTGATCTCAAGCATTTAACTTGACCTTGACCATCTTGGAATGTCTACTGTAAATTTGTTAAAATATTTCTTTAATAATTAAATAAAAATTTTTGAATAATTTTTATTATTTTTTAGATTTTTTATATATATTTATTTTTTGGGTTTTTGATGTCAAGGTCACAGAGGTTAAGATCAAAGATCAAGGTCACTTGGATCCAACATGGCGGACAAGATAGCTGCCGGATGCTGGAATGACAGAGCATGAACAGCTCCGATGCTACAAGTCCACAGCCCCTCGGGCCAAAACATGCTATATTCTACTACTTGTTTACATGTAAAAACCACCTAAGAGACACTTTAGTAAACAATACTTCAATAAATCCCGTGTAAGTACATGATGTATGAAACTTGTAATGTAGATTGTTAGACAAATTTTGGATGAAGAGTAAAGGTGTTATAGTGAGATATATGGTCCGCAGTTTGAATACCGACCCGAGTTTTGGATAATTTTTCATGAACTTTGTACGTGATTTTCTGTCTGTTTACATTATTATACGTAACCTATATAAAGATTTATGCAATATCAAAAGTTGAGGTACGGTGTAGGGGCCTGAGTTAAAAACCTGAAATTATAAAATATAAAAAAAACAATAATTTTTTATCAGACATAAAAAAAAAGTTGTAATTTTCCCCAGTGTTCGGTGAATATTATAGGAATTTATATTAAATGCGAAACGTAAGTTTTAGCCATCGGATATAGGAATCAGAGTGAGATAATAAATATGATTGAAAATCGATTGATGACCCGAGCTTTTGTAGCCTTTTTAGCGATGTTCGTACATTAATATCTTACTGTTTAATAATCAAGCACACCTGATATAAGGATTTTAGCCATCTCCAAAGATGACATACAAAGTGGATATTTGCGTTTGAAGTCCGAAACTATAAAAAGAATATGGATTTCATCTCAGTCTTAGAAAAAAAAACTGATGGGTCTCCGAGTGAAGGGAGAATTTTTAAAAAATATGTTTAAGAATTAAAACACACAAAATATCTCGGCAAAACAGTAAACGAAAATGCGAATCGATAGTTTAGCATGATAATTGTAACAGACCTGATGTAAGAAATATATATATTTGGCCTGAGGCTAATGGTAGAACTTTGTAAGAGTGTTCGTTAAAAAAAAAATAGTATTTATTATAATATAAATAATAACTCCCAGACTGGGTATGAATTTTACCTTGTAGAATAGACGAGATTGTCCGGCCTATCTGCGCTCCCTCTCTGATAATGATGGTTTCATAAATAAATTCGAGTGAAGTTCGCAATTTGAATAATGACCAGAGTTTTAGAATTTTTTGTAAATACATATTTTTCAAAATGTGAACCTGCTCGTAAGCACTTGCTATACGTAATAAAGTTAAAGCACAGGAGTGTTGATAAATGCTTATTTTCTTAACACATCTGCTAGTGCGAACAGGACACACGAGTTTTCTCAGTAGGTGGACGTGGTATAGGGTTTTACTCGGAGTACTCCCATATATTTGAGTCCCGATTGGATAGTGCTACGTTGACTATCATGGGCATGCTAGCGAGTGAGCGGTATCGATGGTGAGTTATCCAGTGTCTGTTCGTTTAGCTCGAGGATTCGTCGGGCAATACCTTGTAAAACAGTATCGACCATGCATCATACGTTAAATGACTGATACCCGACACTTTTATTAAACGCGATGAATTATCTGTATATGTATGAATGAATATATTGATGTATCATATGTTAGTTCTTTAATGTGAATATTTTTAACTATTGTTGAGAGCACCCTTGGTTACAAAACAAAAGGCCTCGGTGGCCTTCATAAGATATAGAGATATTGTAGTGTTTTTTTAAAATAGTATGTGTTCCATAGAATTGTTTTGGAGAACTAATGAATGTTTTAATAATGTTTTTATAGTAACTTTTAAATTAAATATATTGTGAAAGATTGTTTTGAAACCAATGTTATATGTATGTAAATGGAAAAGGCCTAATTAGTATAAAAGAGAATGTGTGGCCAAAAATAAATTTAGGACAAAACAATGTTTGTTATGTCGTGTGTACACCCACCAATTCTGGGCAGCATTATAGTAACTCTCAAGTTACTCTGTCTTTAAAAGGTTATTGTTGATGAACAGTTGCCATCCCTTCATCTTCCTTGATAGTGTGAGAGTTAGGCAGGCAGAGGCTGGGAGGGAATTTGTGATGGGTCCTGAGGTTTTGGAGCCGCCACATCTTTTCCATATATTTAAGTTTTATTCATACATAAGTATGTATGCTACTTGGAGGCTGTGAATCCATCTATTTTCAATAGCAGCACAAGAGGCGTCTACTCGCCTTGATTAAACTCTAATGAGTTTTCGAAAAAAAAAAAAAATATATATATATATTTGAACATTATTTTTTTATTTTTTTTCAAATTAAAATATGGTTATTATAAATAATATCTACTTTTCTGAAAATTGGGGAAATAATACCTGAAAATGTTACATATGGATGTAACGTCACCTGAGTGATCGGGTTATGTTATGTTTAGAGAAGTCAGAATATTACACAATACTCCTATTTCTAATAGGATGGGCACCAGCTCATTTGGTGAGCACAAAGTCACAGTTCTCAGGATCGTGGGCCGAGAAACCATGTGGCTGTATCCTCTAACACACCTGGAAAAAATTTACAGGAAAACGTAATATGTAGCCGGGGTATTCAGTGTAAAAGGTAACTTTTAGCTTATAATTGAAGTAAATTACATTAATCTATTGCAGTTAAGTGTTCAGAACAAAGTACTAGAATTCCCTGCAATGCGGCGCACGTGAAGCACCTAAGACCCATGGAATCAGACTGCCGGATATGGCGCAAGTCAGCAGCATCCTTGCTGAGAGCTTGCTAAACTCCAGGGGGTAATTTAATTAACTGACCTCATTAACATAGAGCTTGAAATATATACACATAAAACACTGAAACATTCTGAGTCAGTTTTCTTAATCCTGCAGATAGTTAAGAGTTCTTAATTAAGCACTAATTTAATTGCAAAACATGATTATGTGGTGCATTGCAGAGCAGGTGGGAAATTTTGGGGCTCTCTACGACCAGAACGGTCAGGTTGAAAGAAAGACTAACCATTCCTCACATCACTAATTGGGTTTATTAGACACACAATTGCACTCGGAAAATTGTATAGAACACTTAAAATACCCTAGCCTTGTTATTCTACACCTCATTAAATATGCACATGGCATGCATTTATTCTGCGATTACTTTGCAATCCCCTTAGGGCGAATTGCACGAACATTTGCCCATGGGCAATAAATTCTAAGGCTATTTACTACACATTCTAACAATTGATTCCTATCCTAATTACACAGATATATATAGGGACACCACAAGCACACAGTTTTATCACTCGGTGTACGACATGGACACGCATCGAGACGTACGATGTGCGTGTTCCATGGGCCGCACTGCTGCCGGAGAGCTGTGGGCCGATGACATGATGACAGTGGCCGTGACCGACCACGCAGGAGTGGTCCGCATCAGATGGTTATTACTAATCACGCTTAATACGAATTTTAGTGGGGCTTCACGTAATTTGCAGTATATACCATGAAATGTGATAGTGAGGAGGGCTAGGAATATTGCAGTGTTTATGCAGTAAAACACGTAAAATGTATGTCTAATACATTTATATCGTGTTGCTAAATTGTATTAAATACGAGGATATTTTTGAAACCAATCCTTAATGTATAAAACGTCATTCGCAGGGTATATTTATACCGAAGTGGTAAAGTAATACAGGTAAAAAACACACCAATCAAACAAAGTCGGAACATCATGTAAGTCTGTTGAATTACTCAAGGCTTACCTTGTCTATATTAACGAGACGATTGTACGACGTAATTTATTACTAGTAGAATAAATATGCATATAACATATCATACAAAAAGACGTTAAAAGATGGGGTTTATAAACAGTTGACATGTATCGCCATGATACATTACAATAAATTTGGT
This sequence comes from Clitarchus hookeri, assembly GCA_002778355.1. Lineage (NCBI taxonomy): Eukaryota > Metazoa > Arthropoda > Insecta > Phasmatodea > Phasmatidae > Clitarchus > Clitarchus hookeri. The sequence goes on along the minus strand of NQII01002095.1, from coordinate 6,642 downwards.
GAACAAAGATGCACAAGAGACAGGAAACAAATGCTCATCGAAACTGGTTTACGTCACAGTTGTATTGTGGGAATTTGCGCCACTTCAGTGTAACATGTGATTTTGACTGTATGGGGGTTTGTGATGTATGAGTGCTGTTATGCGTGTTTTATTGCAATTAATTATGTTTGATGTGTTAAATTTTTGTACCATTATATGCAGGGGAAATATTAAAATATAATATTTGTGAGGTAATTTGAGTGTATATGGAGTTTGGAGGAACTGAATGCACATTAACGTTTCGTACTTAATTATCTACGAGCTGTGTCGATTCTATGGGCGAGTAACAAAATGCATTTGGACTATTAGCATAGACAGTGATTATATTGTAGTGAATTGTACTGTGTGGTATTGCGTGCGAGTGTGTTAATTGAAGGGCTTACGTAATTTTGCCGCCAGTCATGTAAAATGCAGCAGACCTAACCAAATTAAACCTAACTTCACGATAGGTGAATCACAGTGGTGGATGACCCTACGCGAGTGTACTTATTATGGTTCCAGCACGTTTTATTATGTAAGGTATATGTATATGATAACGGTTTTGCATTTTGTAGTATGTCGTCAAAGGATTTAGATATTGTTGGTTCTGTAGCTATTTGATATGTAGCATACCTGACCGAATTAAACCCCTTAATTCAGGATGTGTAACTTACAGGTGTTCTATGAACGTCCGCACGAAGGTATACGGTATCTTGTGTTGGCAAACAGTACCCCTGTATTTATATATTGTGAAGGTTGGTATTGTTCGGTTAGGTCTATTTGCATTTAATGCATTAATGTAAGAAAATATAGCGATAACGTACATATTTTACACATCTTGTGCCCCACATTTCCCCTGATTTTCATAGCGCTCCCCACTACCGTATTTGTGATTTGCATTGATAATACGTTATGAGTTGTGTGTAATTAGTAGAGTGGAATTATACCACTTTCTGTGTTCTGTGCTCTAGAGTGGTGTGTAGATCTCTGTGTGTTCGATTCTCTAATTTTGTGAGTTAAGATGCATTAATCTTTGGTGTTACTGACCAATCAGTTGAATTAAAGGTCAATTAGTTCTTTTAAAGCCTCTGTGGGTGACGGTTTGGAATTTTTGAGTTTGGCGTCGGGGTAGCGGCGTTATTTTATGTTTTTACCGTTTTTACCGTTCTCTTGAGTTAAATGGACCTTCGATTGTTGGATTTTTCGTCTTATGCAGAATTGTTCGTCTTTTTTTTTTCTTTTGGAATCGTCGATGTTGGCCGTGAGCGGAAACGGTAGGCCATAATGACTCCTTAAAAAACAAAAGAAGAGGTTCAAGGTTCAAATTGTATTTACATAATAAATGTTTATGTCTCGTGCGAAGACGATCATATAAAATGCGCATGTTTCAGTATTGTGCGAACTCGGCATACTGATAATATCCAGAAAAATCTTCAATGGTTAAAAGTCAGAAATTTAGGTAATTCTTAATTTAATGCACTGAAGTCAAAAATAATTTCATTCCAACTTATTTCATTAGAAAGTTTTAATAATGCAATTCAAATATTTTTCTGCTTAGTTCAGCACTTTCAAAGCAGAGATAAATGAGAAGTTACAAAATCAGTTTTCTAAAAAGTAAACAAAAACCTAAACCATTGACTGCTCAATCAGCTGTGATGTCCTCGACTAAAGAGTCAGAAATTACATAAAGCAGGGGCTATCGAGGGTGCGTTTATCCCTCCTGGTTTGGATCGTACCAATTAGGCCTTATACAGGTTGAATCAGACTTTTAAGAAAATGTCATAATACGAAATTAATTTGAAACTATAGTATATGGTACATATTTTGTTATTATAGTTAATTTTCTCACCAAAAGTTTACAAAACTATCTTTTTATGTAATTTTTGAATGTTTTGTGTAGAGAAGTTATTCTCAACATATGTAATTGCAGAGCTTTGTGGTTCATAGTCACTACAGTAGGGCAATATGCCCAAAATTTTGGTTTCGTAATATAGTTTTTGCATTCTTTGTGCACCCTGATGAGCCTGAGACAACTAAAAGCAGAAACAGAATCTAGCAGTCATGCTATCTGGGCTGCTATTTTGTCTGGTTGATTTTGCTTCCTATTAGTTATAAATTGTTTGTCTTGTTCAGGCTGTTGTCGTGCTCACAGTAATATTGTGACTCCAGCATTATTGTTAGCTGTCATCAACAGATGCGTAAATGACATATAGTAGGTTCTGTAAAAAAAATTAAGTTTGTTATAGCAAGGGAACAAGAAAAAAATCACAACAAATTATTAAAAATTTGACAATGGTATATACAGATATGCACAAATAACTGAATAACACGAGACAGACAATCAGCAGACTTCCTATTAACAACAACAGTTGTGATGTGATGTTTTGGGAACTAGAATCATTCAGTCTTCAATCACAGGTTGAGGCAAATGTGTAGACTGATTGCGAAAACTGGAAAAGCAAGGGGGTGTTTATAAATGGGACCTCTTTTTCTACTGCAGTCTCTTTTTTGTAGCTGCAGCTGTGAGTGGATGTTATTGGTTTGGTCTACCAGCGTTGTCAGCTGTAAACCTGGGAAAGCTATCAATAACACAGGGGCTTAAAAAAAATAGTAATATTACTCATAAAACAAATTTGGGTGTCTCTTGTGTCAGGGACATAGCCATGGATTTTGTGTGTTTACATCTGCGTTAGCAGATTATACTTTTTCTGGAATATGGGACTGGAATGAAAGTAAAGAAATGGATTCTAGGCTTGTATGGCTTAAATTGACAGATCTAGACGAGATCTTTCATTTGGCACTAAAATCATAACACATCAGTGTCACAAAATACATTGCCCAGAAAATTTTGACCACACCCAAAATTGCTGCTCAGTAGGTGCAGGCCCCCACCTGCATCTTGCGCATGCACGGCACCCATTAAAGTTTACACTTGCATCGTTTTCATTTGCGCAATCAAACAAGACCACATTTATTTCATTAGTGTTGGAGTGGATTGTATATGCAAATATTACATTGCTGGTTCTGCCCCAGTATCCCGTGTTTATCAGTCTGATTTTAAAGATGTATTCATGTCAAAATTTTAAATATAAGAATACAAGTCCCTACTAATTTCTGGTACTAGACAAATATTTGCAGAAGTAGACAGGGATGCACTTGTTATCACCAACCAAATAATACACACTGTTAAATGCGGTACTTGTCATTTGTGGTTTGGTACTAATTAATTAATATTCTGTTTCTGCCTGCTTTGCACTTTCATAAACCATTACTAATGCAACCATATCACTGTTTGCTACTGCTGACACATCAGAAATGTTTAACTGGTTTCTGCATGAGCAGCGGGCAAATACAGAAACTAAATCATACATTATAATTCATTTATAAGAACTAGTCAAACTAAAAATCTATACTTTTGCCACAAAAGAAAAGAAAAATTTATACAAAATATATAAAACCAAGGGTTATGTTCAAGCTGATGATGTTGACAGTGGTGAAGCATATATTGTGTGTGTTGCAAAGGAAGGAATTCACCATCACATCACTGGAAGTTCTCGCTTATATTACTGAAGAATTCTTTTCTTGTGTCTTGCATAATGCATCTTTGTGAAGAGTGCTTCATAACACACTCAGAGCTGTGTACAGTCTTCACCAAGCGTTACTTCCCATGCAACACATCCACAACTCACCATTGGTTGTGAAATTATTAATTACTCACATGTAACACACAAAACTTCTGTTTGTTGATCAGAAGGAGCACAGGAAAAGTTCTACTGGCGGTGTTGGCGACACTGGTGCTGTACAATGAGTTCCTCAGCTACTCCTTGCAGAAGTGGTTTTGGTGGCCGCAACTGCATTGTGAAGGTGCTGCGAGGTGCGTGACGATACTTCTGGTCGCCGACCCGCAGTTATTGGGGGAACAGTATGAGTCGCACTTCCCCAAGGGTTCCCTCACCCGGTGGGATAATGACAGGTGAGATCACCAAGTACATTTGTGCCGCTCTCAGCGCCAGGTCTCCTCACTGTCATGGTTTTTTTCAAAGACTGTTAATGTATTCAACACAAATTTGAGATTCAGAGTGTTTAATTTTCCAGCAAAACCAAATATCTATCAATAATATTTTTGTATGGCTCCCTGAGTTACAAAAGAAAGTCATCCTAGAGTATATGCTGAAACAGGCTCACAGATACAATCCACTTTGCTGAATGGTATTCTGCTTCGATAGACACAAATGTTTCCTGTTGAGAGAACCACTCTGTAGCTAAGGCTGGTCAAGCAGTAAAAAATTTTCATAAATTACAAAAACTGGAGCTTGTGATATACATGAAGACTAACATTTGTTTGAGCTTCAGACTTGCCTTAAGCTTCTTGTGCTCCTTGCATACATTAAATATGTTTTATGATATACGTGTAACAAAAACTGTTTTTTATGTTCAGCACTTTATCCAACAGAGTTTCCACTGGAATCTCAGACATGAGAAATGTGTACAACCATCCTCCATAAATTTAAAGACTTATAAAAATTAGGAGAGACATCAAGCTAGACAACACAGCCAATTTTTTTAACCTACCTTATTATAAACAGAGGGGAGTCTGAAGTCCTGGGTAGGGATGGGACCTAAGTGCATCTCAGGGCTGAGCCCCTATAGAGTAGCTGGCATATGTAAATAATTGGCAGACCAACACTTCTTAGCAGGGCCACCCGCAGAGGGGACAAATGTAAAAAATATTTTATGAGCGGGTTTTGCATCGTTGTATGACAATGACAGCAAGTTATAATGACTGTAACCGAGTGCAAATTGCCCCATTTGTCCCTTCTGTGGGTGGCCCTGCTAGTAAGTGTTGGTCCGGCAATTATTTGAATATGCCAGATACTCTATAGGGACACTGTTGTGAAGATGCAGTGGAGTTGAAGTGCAGGAAGAGGTAAACTTGTGAAATACCCCAAATAATGGTATTGATAAAAAAAAAACTAAATCAAAATTAAGTCTGGCATGCTTTTTCATTCTTTCCGAGTAACCAGTTAAAAGTTGTAACAACCATTTTTGTCCAGTTTAATTTTTTTTTACAGAACTAGGAGAAGAAATTCTGTTTTGAGGTTCTCAGCTTAGCTTCTATTCATTCATTACAAAGAATGTGTTACTGCAGCATATTTGTTTTTCCTGACAGGTATTTATCGAAAACATTCCGTAGAGCAGTGGACCACATTCGCCCAGACGTAGTCATGTTCCTGGGAGATCTGATGGATGAGGGCAGTATAGCAAGCGAAGAGGAGTACAGCCGATATCTGTACAGGTTCCAGAGCATCTTCCGTGTTGACCCCAGCGTAAAGGTGACTGGAAGTGTACTTGATCTTTGGACCTTAGTTGCTGGAGTTTCGTGGGTGCTTGTGGTGGGTTGGACTAGTGCCGTTATTCTTTTGTACGTCCATCATCACTTCACTACCAGCTAACACAAACAAAACTGTTTAGATTAGAAAAATTTCTCCATTAAGAGTTCTATGTGCCTGGAGTTGTTTTGGCCATTTGAAGCGAAGAAGCAAGGAAGTGATAAGGGTAGCACCGACCCACGTAACTGTTGTCCCAGCACAACTAAATGCAAGTCTCCGAAATGGCATGCAGTGTTCCCCTTGTACCGCTGGAACTATGGGACTTTAATTTGCATGGTGTCTTGAAAGTAGTCTTCATAACTCGTCCCACGTGTATTTGCTTTTTGTAGATCAGTACATGCAACGTGTGTAAGGCGATTTTGTAAAAAATGTGTATTTTCAACACAACACAATGCAATGCAGGTCAAACTCCAGGTGTATAGTCTTCTTATAGGTACAAATTATTGGTTGTGCATATTATTGCTGGAATTAGTCGACATTCTAAATCAAAATTTTTTAATACAACATAGTTTGTGGACACAAAGAATGGCAGTAATTAGCAGAAAATGCTATTGCGCAGAAAGAAAAAAGGGCAAAGATTTATCTTGGAGATTTGTTTTAAATATATATGTATGTATGTATATTTATGATGTGCAGGGGGTTCCAGGGATGTTGGTGTAGGGGGTTCCTGCCTTACCCAGCTTGCCAGGTTAAGGCAAAAACTGGTGAAATTTCCCTTTGCCATAACTTGGTGAGGGTCGTGCTGTCGATGGCCTGTGGGTCCCTGGAGTCCTCTGTCGATCTGCGGTGCTTATGAATGATGAACTTACCAATAATTGCACATACCTAGTGGTTTCACTCTTTACGCTGATGAGTTCGTAGGCCACCTCGCACGCCTTACTTACACTTGTTACTGCTGCAATAGTGCAGCGCCCGAAGTATCCCAAGGGGTAAAGTAAATAAACACTCGTGGTTATTCAAGACGTTTACTTACATAATTGGTACATATGCACTTACGCTGATATGTGATAAGTTTATGCGGACCNCTTATTATAAACAGAGGGGAGTCTGAAGTCCTGGGTAGGGATGGGACCTAAGTGCATCTCAGGGCTGAGCCCCTATGGAGTAGCTGGCATATGTAAATAATTGGCAGACCAACACTTCTTAGCAGGGCCACCCACAGAGGGGACAAATGTAAAAAATATTTTATGAGCGGGTTTTGCATCGTTGTATGACAATGACAGCAAGTTATAAT
>NQII01002094.1:320328-394209 GCA_002778355.1 Clitarchus hookeri | reverse complement strand
CCCTAACCAATGGGATGACAAAAGCCCCTCACAGGGGGTTGTACCTCCCCCACGCTGAGTGGGTAGCGCCCCAGTGATGGTAAACTACGGCGGAGGCGAGCGGTAAACGAAGAAGAGGGTCGACGACGAAGGTGAGAGAGACTGCGACGGCCGAGTGTGTGAAAGGCGGCTACGAGCGAGATGTCGAGAGTGCTGTGGAGTGAGTGAGCGAATAGATTGGGGCGGCTCTCAACTGCGAGATCTTAAGAGCCGATGAGGGTGGAGTGAGGTGATTATGGAGCAGCGCCAGAATGAAAGGGCGGGGGAAACGGGAGATCCCCGAGAAAACCCGCCGACCAGCGGCATCGTCTGGCACGATTCCCACTTTCGAAAATCTGGAGTGAACTGACCGGGGATTGAACCCGGTTCGCCTTGATGGGAGGCGATCAGTCTAACCGCTTAGGGCGAGTTACCCGACGAGTAGGGTGCGCATGTGTACGGGAGCGCTCGGGGCGATACCACAACGTTCCGGACAGGAAAGACTGGTGATATCTGGATTGATATAAGATGGAACTGAATGGACGAGTGATACAGACTTCATTGTGAACACTTGATGTGGCAGATAGCAAATATATAAATTTAATGATAATTCGATAGGTGTGAGGAGACTGTCTATAGAAACTGTTTTTAGTATTTTACTGTGTTAATTTCCGTGAGGTGAAGGACGATTATTTCGTAAGTTTGGAGGATATTTTAGGTTGTTTATAAATAAATTTAGGAATTTATTAACAATTCTTTTCTTTAATGAAGACCTATATTCCCTCAAGGACTTCGCTACACCAATATACGTTGATAGTTCGTAACATTACGTACAAAATAACTAAAATTACAAGAATATACAATGTTCTAACTCCAACTGCCAAACTCCTCATTGACATAGCGTGATTATGCATTTGTATAGGAAAACATTATTTTGGTGAACAGTGATCCTATAGAGTTGTATTTCAAAACACTTTAGCGAAAATCCACTTTAGCATTTGGATAGTTTCAACTTCTACGTCCATGAATAACATGCGCACATTGCAGGAACCTTGTTCTTAATGGCCTAGTAAAATGCCAAATTATCTCTAGACAAAGATACGCAACAATAACAAAAAAAAAAAACTATAAATGTGCAGTATGGTTTTTAAGTCTCGGCCTCAGTGGAACTTTTACCGTGAAAATCCGGTGTTCTTTACTTACATACAAATTTGTTGTAATTCAACAATATAATGTAACGAAAATATCACAAATAAGGATAACTTCCTTACCGTGAATACAAAAAAAAAAAAACGAACTTTTTTTTTAGCCGGAACAAACAAGCTAATAATCGAATACACTAACAAAAAACAAAGAAGAATTTGATTCCTTATAGAAGTCGGCAATAACCCCTGTTTCAAAAGTTTTTTCCTATATGCACAAGTAATCTATTAGAAAAGTTGTGTTACTTCTACGCATAACTGGGAAAAGAAAGCCAGTCCCGGTGAAATTTTGAGGAAAACATGATTACAATTACAAAGTAGCGTGACAGCATCACCGAGTACATTTAACGAAATTTAAGTTTTTTGTAGCTAGTGTTTTTACCTCTTGTCGGAGCTTCATATATTTGTAGAATGCAGTACAAAATGGCACAAACCAGTAAAATTTTGTTATTGTGAATCCAGAACTGTTGTCTCTATAATCTTCCACTTTATGGTGGTACGATAAATTACAGTACGTTTGAAAGTTGCGTCATATAGTTATTTAAAGCTACTGCAAGAAAACAACTAGCAATATTTAAAAATATGTTTTCACAATACTTTTAACTAACTCCAACGTGTAATTAGGTACTATACATTAATTTATAATGTCGCTGAAAACATTTTTTTATACGCCAGCAGTGGTGAAAGCAGGTTAAATGTATTTCCAAAGAAAATTATGTCATAGCATCCTTCAGTATCATTTGTTAATTTTCCAAAGGTTATTCTACTGGCAATTGGGTATGCTTATACTGTTGCCATCGTTATTAACAGACAAATGAGTAAAACTATACAGGTGATTTCACGCCCCGCTTCATAGCATAACATCATATGCACTCATTTTCTTCTATCACTGTTAAAGGGAATTTTTTCCAGCTGAGTGAAATATGATCTGGTCTCCACTGGCAAGTACTTGTATTTCACTAGTCGGTCTTCAGACAGTGTCAAGAAAACGAAGGCCTCTGGTTTTGTGGTTAGTGAGACGACAGCAAAAAATATGCTTGTGCGGCTAGTACAGCATCGCAGATGTTTGCGAGAAAGTGATTTTTTTTATACAACATTAAGTATGGATTGATTTNTGTGCGGCTAGTACAGCATCGCAGATGTTTGCGAGAAAGTGATTTTTTTTATACAACATTAAGTATGGATTGATTTCGCTTCTTTCACTACAAACACAGACATTAGTGTTAGGATTTCTGGTGGCTCTTTGCTAACAGTAATTTTTGTTATTTCGGTAGACGGCGATAAAAAAATGTATCTCCTAACAGGCGGCAATCCATCTGGTGACTGAAAGTTACAGCCATTGCATTAACCCTATTCAACGAAAATGAGACCACGTACGTTTGTGTGAATGGAAAAATTGCCGAGTCTCCTCAATTGGATTCGAATCACCGCGTTTATACAAATACAGTACCAAACCTACGTGTGTAAGAAAACCTGCGGTGATTCTCTGTCGGTCAAGATGCGCGTTGTGTCTACAAGATGGAACGCTTCACGTGGCCGGAACTGACAGATTTGCGACTCGTCTACGGTGCGGCAGAAGGGAAATGGAAGAAAAGCGCAAAGAATATACAGGGATCGATTTCCGCACAGACAGCAGCCGCACCACATTTGCGTCTGTGGAGCGACGTTTGAGAGAAAGTGGAAGTTTGGAGGTGACACGACCGAATGCAGGGCGCAGAGAGACAGCGAGGACAGCCAGGTTTGAAGAGGATGTATTGAGGTATGATGAGAATAACCCACGTGTGAGTACGTCTACTATTGCGAGAGTGCTCAACAGAAGCCGGCGCACCATTGGTCGAGCGCTTCATGAGCAATTACTTCATCCGTTCCATGTACAACGTGTTCATGCCGTGGGTCCTGCGGATAATCCTCGGCGAGTGGAGTTTGCAGCATGGTTTCTGGAACAACGCAAAACACACCCTAGCGTTGACAGATACATTACCTTCACTACATTTCAACGCGATAGCATACTGACTTGTTTAAATACCTACGAGTGGGAGGATGTTAATCCTCACACCCCATTCGTCGACGGGGATCAACAGCGCTTCAGTGTCAAGGTCTGGGCGGGTGTAATACATAACATGATGGTTTGCCTCTACCTGTTATCACATCGTCTCACCGGCAATGTGTACGCTGCATTTCTGCGGGAAACTCTGCCGACTTTACCCGAAGAGGTCCCGTTACAAACACGAGCGGCCAAGTGGTTCCAGAACGACGGTGTCCCAGCCCACAGTGCGCGTAATGACCTGAATACCGTATTCCCGGGATTCCATGGGGTTCCTATTCTCTGGCCTCCACGATCCTCTAATATGAATCAATTGTACTATTTCTTCTGGGGTTGCATGTGCAGCCTGGTGTGTGAAACCGCGGTGTAATCAAGAAGAAGACTTCGACACCTGCACCATTGCAGCTGCCGGGATTATTCGGGATACTGAGGGTGTTTTCAAACATGTCCGACAATCGTTGGTGCGGCGATGTTAACTAGGCGTCGAACATGGGGGCCGTAGCATCGAGCCTTTCCTATAAAAGTGTCCGTCATACGTGTTTCTACATTAAAACACGCGGAATGCAACTGCATTTTTTTTGTCAAATGCAATGTGTTATCTGATTGCATGTGATGCGTTGTAATAGCATTGCTCTACGATGCTGCACCAAATGTTACAACGTTCAAAAGCCCGCACAGTACACAGCAGCGGCTATACAGTTCCAGGTGCGTAGGCAATGCCGACATCGTTATGTCCTGCATGGAATCACACCGAATGTCGCCACAAACGAACAGTTGTGTATGCTTACTAATGTATGGTACGCGTTGCTTACAGTAGGTGTTGACATTGTCCGCCACCATGGGCTGTGCAGTGGCCACACACACATGTATGTAGTATTGCCTTCATACTAGGAGGAGCTCTATAGCTGCAACGGAATCTAGCGAAATGTTTGCGTACGTTTTAAACATAAATGGGGGGTCCTAGGCAGTTACAACAAGAGGAACATTTTTGTTTCGTACGTCATACTGCTCAACAATTCAGCGTCAAACGTTCATAAATACCGATGGGAACTAAGTTTCCGGCAATAAGAGGTTGATTATCCCTGTTATTTTCATAACGGGAAGTGTAATTAATGTGAGTTTGCTCTTAGGTTGAAGATCCCGATTGCATAACACAATGTTCCGCGAACAGTATTTTCATCTCACCTGGTTTCCAATATTTCGCAAAAATACATTCAACAATTCCAATATTTGGGGCATTATTTCACCCTTAATATTTAGTTTTGGTACAAAGTAGCCTATATATTTTCCACTTAATTTTGCATAATGAATCACCTCACGAAGTTTGTCTGTCTGTCGAATTCAGCCCCATTTATATAATTTTTTGTAATAGTTATTAAAATTTTTCTCGTAGTTTTAAAAAGGCCAGGGTAGTAAAATATTTGTTTGAGGGCGCACGAAATACATTAAAAAAAGACTTTTTGTTATCTCTGTTTATTTACCCTGGCAGTAAACTTGCTATTGACAAACAGGATTTACTTGTTCCGTGTGCAAAATTGTTATCACGGTTGGTGTGATTGCCGAATTGAAACCTTGGGTGGTGCGTGCAGCGATGAATAGTGGTTTCTTCCGAGTCTTCCGTGTGAATGCCTAGGAAGTATCAGACCCTCGCTGCAACAGGCGCAGCAACGATTTCCTCGTCTGTCCACAGATTCCCGCGACAGAGTTTCTCTAGTCTTCCAGGCAGACTTACGTACAGCCTCAGATTTCCGGAGTTTCTCTAGTCTTCCAGGGAGACTTACGTACAGCCTCAGCTTTCCGGAGTTTCTCTAGTCTTCCAGGGAGACTTACGTACAGCCTCAGCTTTCCGGAGTTTATCTAGTCTTCCAGGCAGACTTACGTACAGTCTCAGCTTTCCGTAGCAGTGTCTCGCAGGAATGACACCACACAGCTGCACTGTACTTTACAAGTATAGAAAAGACAAATATAAAAAAAGGGAGTGGTTTACGTAATTAGTGGATAATCCTCTCCCGTAGACCAAACACGAGTAGAACACTGGATCCGGGTTGCATATATGTATCGCTGCTGTTTCTCTCCCGTTTCAAAAGATAAATTAGCAAGTGAGATTTCAGCGGCGGAGAAGCTAAGGACCCTTCCACCCACTTGCAGCTTATCCGGCCACTAGTAGCGCCAGACTCATTTCCAGCTAACGAGGTGTCGGCTTCTAAAGGACGCCTTTGGGACCACTTCACGCCGTCGTCTAATTACAGACTATAACGTGGCAATCCAACAACAACTGGTCTTGACTTCTTATCGGCCGGCACTCTATTAAGCGCATCGGCCAAGGTGCTCCAGATGCTCAGGTATTTGTTTCTGTCGATGAAGTGTAACGTTTCACGGACAGCTCGTAGTCAAGTCGGGCGGGGGTCTACTTCATCCGGCATCGTCAGCTAATGGAAACGATTTGTTTGGGTAGGAGTATGCGAAGAGAGAGGGCGCTATCCCAGTGGCAATTTCTTTCGAACGGAAGAAGTTTCTATTTGGAACGCGATCCTAGTTCAGCGATTCGTACCGCCGCAACATCTGTTGCCGACTATATTCTGAACGTCTGTGTTGCACTATAATGTGCGTTATGGCCAGCTAACTTTTTATTGTGTCACAGTACGTTATTTTTATTAATGCCATGCAAATATGAGAAACCTTTTTTATTAATGCTGGTAACGAATATTTTAATGTTCCTTTTAATTCTGATAATTACATTTATTTTACGTACTTTAACTATTCAGTTTAAAATAAATTTTGGGTCGTAGGAATAACAATGAGAGTAATGGATTATATTATTGCCTTATGGTTTTCTTGTTTTCACTAATAATCAGTTGAAAGTGCCAAGACCAAAAACAAAACTGAAGCTTAACAATGTCATCCTTTCTCTATTATAATAATTTTGCCATTTCTGTTCAACAAATATTTTATCTTATATAAATTCAGTTTTTAGTTAAAGTTGTAAAATTATTACATATTATAATTTCTGTGAAGTTTATTTGTTACTAAAATGTACTTTTATTTTAATAACTTGATTAACATAAAAAAAGAAGCAGTATTCTGAATACACAGAATATACTCTAGGCCACACAAACACTACACTAAGCGTATTAACAGAACTCTAAATAAACCAACAATTAAAACAAAATAAAAATACAATGTTTTAAAATACGCATAATTTTAATAATATTTCACAGAATATTACCCATATTTCTTGACCTGAAGTTAATATCTCTGACGTAAATAGATGCCATGAATATAGCAAATGCCTTAACAGTTGCGATTTCGTTTCAACGCACTAACTACCACGTTATTTCGCTTCAACGGACTAATTAACGTAATAAAATAAGGAAAAACTGGGTTTTGTGTCTATCAGAAGTCTGGAGAATGGAGGTACACTTTGAATAGACCAGTCTACAAGATAAAGGATAGAGAAAATGGGAAACCAATACATAATAAACTGTGTTACAANGTAGGGAACACTTTGAATAGACCAGTCTACAAGATAAAGGATAGAGAAAATGGGAAACCAATACATAATAAACTGTGTTACAAATCCAGTTAAGTAGGTCTATAGATCGATAAATAAATTTATAGTAAAAATTAAATAGATATCACTAGAATACCTGCAATTTAAGAGTTGGTATAACATGGAGGAATAATGTATTTTGTTTAAGAATTTTAACAGCTGATGTTTAAACAAGGAATTAAGAATTGCATTTAGTGTTTATAGAGCTAAATAAACCTTGAATTACTGTCCCAAGTAGTAATATGATGCATATTTTGGAAACGAAAGGAATCAATCTAGTAAAATTACATTCATACTTCATACATTTATATGCAGTCTATAATGAAATTGGTAAGTTTCAAAACTAGAGAACTCTAAGTGGAAAAGTGTCCGTACAATGATACGTTTTCCAACTTTTTAAAATTCGCCTAACATGTAGTGCTAGGAACCAGGCTATAAAATGTTCTAAATTGTGTTTACAAATATACGACATATGTCGTCGCGCTTTTCGGAAGATCAGGTAAGAATTGCAACAAACGCCGATAACTCCGTCTATGTGGCTCGAAAAGTGTACACATAATACAATAAATGGTGGTTACAAGTTTTGGAAAGACAGATTATTTTGTTGTGGACATTACTGGGTAATATCCAAATACCGAAGGAAGTTTTACTAGAATTGTACAGACTTTACTTATTTCTCTTAATATAGAGTCATGATTTGAAGATACAAGATAGTATAGAGAATAAATCAGGATAGTGAGGTCATACAAAAGCTAAATATTGTTTCATGACGCAATGAGAACAAAAGTAAAGAGTGATAAAAGAATACACAGAACATTCTTTGAAGGAAAAGTATTTTACGAAACATTATTGGTCACACAGACTATAAAGGGACGCTACAGGATGAACTTAAGTTTCGAAAAAGCTACATTCCAGAATGAAATCGACAGAGAAAGAATGAAGGTGAAAGGTATACAGGACACGATAGAAGGAAGAAGACCTGCCGAGAAATGTAACTGAGAAGCTCTGGTGAACAAGAACACGAACTAAAACATGGTCCAAGGAGTGCAAAAGGCCATTCTCACAAATAGCTGAAAGACATTGGCGTGCACCCACGTCGTTGACTTGCGGCGTCAAGGACGAGTGCACCAGAAGAAAAACGAAGAAAGGTGAATGCCGATTAAATATTTAACGGAGCTGTATGTTCAAGAGTGAAAATTGTTTCCGTTGGCTGATATTCCAGTTTTCTCCGATTAGGGACGTTGGAAATAGACTGACTTTTGGTGAAGTTGGTTCCGATCAGAAACCTGAAAAACAAATCTTCGGACACTGAAAATCCTGCTTCCAGAGTCGGCTAAGCAATGGGTGCAGAGGTCGCATAAAACTGCTTAAGTTTTAATGCAAGTATTCGGAGCGCTGTTTTAGTGCGGAACCGGCCGAAAAAAAAATACAGATTTTTACATTTTAAAATAGTTTTAGACGTGTCTAGATCACCTTGTAATCGCTTTCAACGAAAAAAACACTTCGTTCCCTTTGAAGAGAAGAACCTTGTAGCATGAGAGCAAGTGCGAGGAGTAAATTGACAAGAGTTTGTGTTTTTGTTCAGTCTTAATTTACCCGCAATTTTCAAGGTATTGAAATATTTTTGCAAAAACTATTCTGTATAAATATAGCCCGGGCTAAGATGGGCATATACTTCTCCCCCCTCTACATAGCGGTTTAAGGTGATATCACGAAAGGTAGCTGAGAAACGCCTAAGATAATTTAACATTAATAACACCATTATATCACTTTGCCAGTTCCCACGCTAAGGAGCCATGTTAAAGGATCCGCCTGCCTGCATCGTTTTACTCCTATTTTGGTCGAAAAGCGCGGAAGCTGTAAGGATTACACTGGCACGCGTTACAATAGCGCCATCGCCGCTACGCGCAGGGCTCTGAACTGACTTGCAGTATTCTCGTAGTGCTGCGTGTATCTATGGGGCTTTCAGTGGCGTCCGTATCTTTTTATTAATGAAAAACGTCTGTAGCAGAGTTCAATACAGTCGTATGTTTAAGAGCTATGCAATGACACGTTCCTGCAATAAAAAAAATAATCTTTCATTGTAAGAATTATTCAAAGGATCGTTTGAAGATGTCTTTAAAAGGCACGGCAACTGATAAAAAGCAAAAATTTCGATAAGGCATTGTTGACTTTTTCTGGAAATTTTGGTAATGTGTGTTCTACTTTACAGTTTTCCAGTGGAAAACTGCACCAGACTACACAATATGTAGAACTCCTTATAAAATAGTTGACACGCTACCAAAATTGTTAAAAAAAAAAAATTGATTTTGCGTTTGGCAGAATGATGCATGTAAAATGTTTCCTTAGAAATTCACTCATTTAAATGTTATTAAAAAATATCAATATGTTTTTCAATAAAAATGTTAAGCCTACTTATACTTCTGGTGCTTAAAAAGCACATTTTAAAAGCACCCCCTTCACCACATTTTCCATGAAGGAAGGCCATCATAACAATTCCTCTGGTCGTAGGTAATAAAAACATAGTAATAATATTTACAAATCCGTTGATAATTGATTCTATGCACATTCATTTCAGCCACACAAGTTATCACTTTTATAAAATTGAAACTTTAATTTGAAATAACTTATGCTTTGGAAATTATATCGAATATTTTGTTCTTGTCAATACTGGACTGTTAATGCCACTCGCTGTTATACTGAAATCGAAAACATTATTTAGAAATAAAGTGAGATATCTTAAGTGTGTTAAATTCTACTATTGCTACGTAGTTGTCGACTTCAACTAAAAATTTGTTTTATTTTACTAATATTTTAGAGAAAATATCTGACTCCTTCGGAACCGAACCCTTTTTGAGGAAATGGTTTTTTGTGTCGCCGAATATTTTTTTTAAGGTCAAATTAATTTCAAAAATATATGTGATTGGTAATGTTTTCAAATATATTGTTGGCCAAAAATCTGCTGTAAAATAAAATTGATTTTAAATAAGCCAATAAATTATAGACTTAAATATAGTTAGGCTTTCTTTGAACAATAAAAAACGTTATTCAGCCAAAATATTTTATTCAAATAAATGATTTGTTCTTAACTGACGGTCATCAAGCAATATAAATATTTCTTTATCAGTGTGACCAACTGAAAACTAATATGCAGTTCTCGTGCTTTCAACGGATTTGCGAAAGTACAAACTCAAGTAACTGGTTTATTATTATTTATTTCATGCGAATCGACCTCGAAAGTGACGGAGATTTGTGAGAGCTCACCGCCCGACCAGTTATTAATGTTAATAATGTGCGCGTTATGAGAAAATAGCCTCCATCTGTCATCGATGACGGAAATAAGAAAAGGTAACCTGATAGGTAGTTTTATTTAAATAATATTGAGATTAGTAACAGCCGTCGCCGGGAACCGAAATTAAGGTTGCCAGAAAATGTAAACGATAAAAAGGGGGGCAGGATTCGTTCGCGCTGGGGAGGCTGGTTGGAGGGGGGAGGGGGAAATGCGGTTTGGAAGAAGAACTGGTTTGGCGACGTCAGTTTTCGGAGGATTTCAAACGGGGTAGGTGAGGATGAAATGTTGTGGTTCTCCTGGGGATTAGGGAGCGTTCACAAATCATGCCGTCCACCCTGGGAAAGAGAGAGAAAGCGGCGTGAATTAATATTGGAGAGACCGTTTCTTTGCGTGCGAGGCCTGGAGATTGTTGACCTGGTCGCGCTCGGCTGCCCACGTATGAGGTCCTGCCTCCATCCATTAAGGGGCATTCACACGATGGTCCAGGCGCGCTAGAACCTAAGCAGGCATTGACGTCTGTATGAGACAACCATAACTTCTGTTTTCTTTTCTTTTTCAGTATGCTGAGACAAACATAATTTCAAGTGCGCTGTAAGCTTGTATGAAATGTCCCTCTACTTATATATGCTAATTGTTCAATTACACTATTATTGTAATCATTTCAGACCCTAATTTCAGGTGTAGCAAACAAGAATAAAATTCACCGTACTGTACATTCGCTGAGTCTACTTGCTTGACTATCACAACCAGCTATAAGATGTTCTCGGTAAACTGAGCACTTTTGAAAGCTCTCCTTAAGATCTAGTTGCACGCACCTAACGTATTCTTCCATTAAATGCAAAATTATCATTGCTAATGACCTAGCCGCGTTATTCGTAAATATTCTTCAAATTTGCTGACTCTTGCACTTGAAGCATTAAAGAAAGTAGAAAGTTAAATAAATCATTCCAGTATTCACACATGTTTACCCGACAATTTTAATTTAACGTTAAGGCATACAGCTAATTTCACTCCGTCGTTACGAACTTTATTGGGCGCATTCCAGCCAGCGGTGCCCGTTAAGATGCATGCAGGTAAGGGCAGTGGCATTTTTCAAAGGTTGATTTCAAAAACGCTCAAATAACAG
The DNA here is from genome assembly GCA_002778355.1 of Clitarchus hookeri. Classification (NCBI taxonomy): domain Eukaryota; kingdom Metazoa; phylum Arthropoda; class Insecta; order Phasmatodea; family Phasmatidae; genus Clitarchus; species Clitarchus hookeri. The sequence continues at coordinate 382,977 of NQII01002094.1, read as the reverse complement.
CAAACAAACAGCCTATAAGAACGTGCATTTTGTTAGATGAAAATGGCATAAACTTCTCGCGAAACAGATCTGTAGCCAAAGTCAACACGACAGTTCAGTCGCGGGGAATAAAATGACAGCGTCAGACACTAGTCTATGCTGTTTATGCCGATCAGAAATGACCTGCCAGATAAGCATGTACACCACCGCCGAGACAAGCTCTGAATGAGAAAAAAATTATATATAGCTAACGTAAATAAGCACTTATATTTACGAGAAAAACTATTATTATACATATGCGAAATTCATTGTAATATTTCTTGACATTGTACTTTAAGCACATGTTCATTTTGCGCTACTTTTGTCTCTAGCACACTGTTTATTTAACACCCCCTGGATAATTTTGGATCAATAATCAACACTTCAAAATACAGTGATCAAATCACATGCAGTTGAACCAGATGGTAAATTGGCTAACGACTGCTGCAACAGCTGATACGGGATTCTATAAGGTTGTGAAGTCAAATTTGTTACCAGATGAAAATGAGCAACGTGAATGTTCCAAGTGGTTGCACTTTTGGCTTGGCAACCTGCTAGGTTACAAAAATGGGTGCTCTAGAATACAGGTGCGGTTTTAACTGTTGGTCAGCTTAAGAAAATTTCAGATATTTGTAGAAATTTCAGGAACGAGGTGCAATAAGAAGACGTAGGACAGGATGTTACAAGTTGTATGTCCAAAGTAGAGACAGACTCTAGATGCTTGCTATCGCTGAGCCCATCGTAGGCAAGGAAGATTGCATGCAAGTTCATGAGCACTGATTGGGACAATGATTATTTCCTGAAATTTGCCACTATTTATTATTGTATCTATACGAAGGGAGAAGGGAAAACCGGAATGTAAATAATGAAAACAAACTCTCATCAGATAAAGAGTTCAACCATTCTGAAGTGATATGCATTAAAAATGAATGATAAGCTATATGATCCATAATTTATTTGCCGGATTTATGAAAGCTCTGGTAGAGAGAGGCGGGAAAATCTTGCCTCTCTTTTTATATAGATATCAGCGCCTGTTTTAACCATAATGATGGAGAACTCATCGTTCTGGCTGGAGGGCGTATCGCTAATTGGTCACCCTGTTTCGAGCTCAAATTGAAGTCTCCCTTAACATCACGGACAGGTTGAAAGACCCTTAGCATATTCTGGACCACCCGCAGTTCCTGACAGGCAGCTCAACCTCCGTTAGAGCAGAGGTGAGCTAGCTCAAAACACTCAGTCTTGTAATCCGAGATCAGTGAGCTCAGTGTTTTAATGCACTCTAAATATGAATCAGTGATTTATATCAGCAGAATTATTTTACTAAATGCCCTAATAATGAGATGTCATCTCTTTTCTAATCAGTGAAACGCGCTGAGATTTTACGGCCAGGCCAGTGCAATTCACTAGAAATCAGTAGATATCACTGTTTAATCAGTGAATACCAGCAGCTAAAACGATCAATAGAATTTTACTGATTCAAGTGGAGCTGTTTCAATAGACTTGCAGTCAAATTCGTTGAGTTAAAGCCTATTTAACTTTTTATATTTTACAGTGTAAATGATAGAAGTATTAATAATTCTACATTGAAAATGGCCCGTGAAAATTTTTGTACTGTAAAACGTATTATTGAAGCTTTTTAAAACCTATGCGTTTGCTTTAGAATGGCATGCTACTGAATTTAGGATGTATCATAAATTCTGCATTATATAATATCATGAAATATGTATGGCATGTAATGTCTACAGTGAACATAAGTAATGTTGATGGCATATATCGTATATATATATTTTATGGTTTTTATACTGTATGATAATGTCCTTTATTACGTGCAATAACATATCCTATTAAGCGTGTGTCATGCATTTTCTATTATACCACAAAAATAAAAATCGCAAATGTGTTTCACATTTCGGAAGTAGGAAACTCTCCCAAGTAAGTAAAGCCAAATAAATTCACCGCCCTCAAATACAATTTTCTAATGAATGTCAAAACATACTTCTGCGAAGATGCAGTTTCGCGTGGGTCATTTGAGTAGTTGCATTTTAATCTTGAACGTGGGCGTATTACGCGAACGTTGCTACCCACAGAGATTTGAACCGTCGATTGTTAGCTCTGTCACAACGCAGCCATGGTGGAATAATATGTGTTCATAATGTTTTTTATGAGATTCAGAGTTGATTATTATACACCATACATAAACGTTTGGAGGATACATATTTTTACAGGACCTTGTATGCAAAATAGAACTCGGTTGAGACAGTTTTATTTCTGGCTATTCAGAAAAATTCGCTGCCATAAACCACTCACCTACAAGTAGCAGCCAGTTACCTGATGAAACCGTGCATGAGAACTTATTTTATAGAGTTTGTTTAACCGTTTGGAATGAATTTTTTTTTCGTGTAACCGGTACATCCCGTCTGGCTTAAAGGTAGACTATATGCTTGCTCTGGAATTTTTTAAGATGCTATTGATATGTTTCGCAGTGGTATAATTGCATAGCCTTTAGTTTTATTGGATCTCTGAAAAAATAAAAAGCTTTAATTTCAGAACAATTTTAACATGCTACGTGCAGGAAAGAAAATATTTTTATTTTCATGAAACAGTTCTTGTCAATGTAGATTAGCACGATTAGCATGTCTATGGATTGAAAGAATGAAACTACACTAACGTTTGTTAACATGAAGTTTATTACGAACACTGAGCTACATATAGAGTTTGATATGTTTTCTTAAATTCTGAGTTTATAAATACCTATACAATATTTCACCTAGAGATACACCAATAGTTTCTAACAAGTACAGAGTTATTTTACTGTGCAAGCCACACCACCACGGTTAGGCACTATTTGTTCTTTGGCAGGCGGGACACAGTGTAGATTGTTTTTTTGCAGCCACTGAACAGGACACACTCCTGGCTTCATCCAGACGCTCTGCAGAGCAAGCGCACATTTCCATACGAAGGTCAGGATCGTCTTCGCGTAGCGTTTGTAGCAGTCATATCTCGTGCGGGTGGAACTTTCCTGCCCTCAAAACCTAGTCGACCACATGCCGAGGCATCGCCAGTTTCGGTGGCATCTCGGCGCTTTGACTTCATTGGGCTCGCCATTGGTTCGTAGAACGAAGTTGAAACAGGTTCTCCTGAGGAGGTTCTAGTTGAGCGTTCTCAGCACGACCTCACAGCGTGAGCTCGTCCTCAATTTGATGCGAATAGAAATAGCCAATTGACTGCGAGCAGGTGTTCAGTTAAGTCGGCGAGCATGTCCTGTTTTATTCATACGAACGCGAGTACCTGCTTACGTTTTTTCAACATTTGAGCACCTTCTCAACGTTATTCACTATCGCCGTTTCGTTACTTCATCCGATGCGGATGGTGGCCCAGAACGAGTTTTGTTTTTCACACTTCCAGGTTTCTTAAATTTTCCCACGGGTTTTGCCATCGGACGATATGGTAAGCCCTCATGACCTCTCAAAAAGATCGGACTCACACTTTTGCGCACCTGCAATGCCATCTTAGAAAGTCTCTCTCCGGAACCTTTAATAAACAAACATTAATTGTGTCAATTTTTTTAAGTGGCCAACCAAATACGGGAAACACGTTGTTATCACCCCTGTAGCTGGGTCTTTCCTGGGTAATGCGGGGGTTTAAGAGTTTTCCTTTCCATTTATTGTTAACTCCCTCTGTCTTTATTGCGGCCTTTGGCTTGTTATCGAAACCACGTAATTTTTCCACCTCTTTGATTTTATTCTATTACACGTACATCTGGGTAGTCTGAAATAGAGGTGTGGTGCCGTCAACCTACCATCCACACAGTTAACCACACTTCTCTGAATCTATTCTACTTTATATATGTGCCATTATATGGCGGCACTAACTACTCGTCTAATTAACTGGTATCCTACTTTAGATTCAATCCCTTTGTATCGACATAACAGCGGAGAGGGAGGCCTCCGGACATCTTTTCGATCCCCCTTCCCCTGCGGACAGTCCATTAGTCTGGAACTTGTTTAAGTCGTGTTCAGTTTCTATTGCTATAGTCTGCATAATACCTCGTTCGTTCCCATTTTATCTAGTCCTTGTCTTTGTTACTCCACATTCCATCAGTTCCTTGTTCACTGCCGGGTCGTCATGTGTGTATCTTCAGTTGAGCAGAGAGGGTTTCCAGGCCCCACCCCAACTTATCAGTTGCCTGCTGATAAATTCTTTTGAAGTTTTCTATTACTTCTAAGCGGGTTCAAAGCAGGGAATAATGAACAGTCACTACAAATATCTTTTTTGAGTACAAAATTTCTTTAAACTGTATCGAACAGATAAGAAATTCCAAAATATTGTTTGCGAAAGTCAAAATACAGCAAAAAAACTACGTATCTAATAAGATTTAAATAATGATGCGAAATCTCACGCGAAATGCTTCCGTAAATCCAGCCTCGCAGAATTCTTCTGGAAATGAATCACCAAATGAGTACTTATGTACACAAATATATTTTAATTTATTTCAAAATTATGCGTACTGTTTTTATCTCACAAATGTCATCTTATTTGCAGTAGTAGTAAGTAAACATTGTTTTTAGCGTAACTATATAATATTTGACTAAATTTCATAGATTGTGCAAAAAATATATGAATGTTATTTGAATACAAGATTTCAAGCGTTTTTTTAAGTTTCATGAAGCAGCTCATTTTTCAAATGTGGCACATCTCGCATGGAATCACGGTTTTATTTCCTGATGTGCTCACTATAAAACTTATTTTAAAAATGTCAAATATATTGGTAAACCACGTATCTAATGTATTTCCAATAAATTTGAGGTTTTATCCAGATGCCACAGAACAAATAATTTTAGTCTATTTCCCAAAAAATTTCTGATGATATACTTTAAAAAAATTGGCACAAAAGTAAAATGCAATATTCTTATAATTGCTTTCATTTTATTTTAACTTTTTGACTATTTATTTTAACACGACACTAATTTATATTTCATAAAACTGATTTAATTGTTTTAAACACTGAACGGTGAACGGTGTGAGAAGAAACGTTGTCACTTTTTAATTACATATTTTTATACTGGGGGGGGNGTATTTTCTCCAACTATTATTCCCCAACATAGAGGATGAAAATATTATAATTTCAATAAATTGGTTCATTTGATAAATATTCTTTTAGGAAAATTTTTCATTTATACAATTAAATGAGTTGAGGAATGCCACAGTGCACTACTTTTATAACGGAATTGGCTGGATAAGTATAATAGTTTCTGAAGTGTAGTAGTGCCTATTTTACAACAGTACTCTCTATCAGAATGTCACAGAAGGTCACATGTATTGGACCGGTGCCTAATTGGAACAAAGCCATATCTGACGAGTCTGTGTAACAAGGTGGCATAAACTTGTGCGCATACAAACTACTCACCCAAGTAATTGACGTGTACGTCTTTGAGAGCTGAACCAGGAACGTCCTTAAATGTTTGACATTTAAAGTGTTTCACGCACATTAAAATTTGTATTTTACGAGTGTCTGATCAATGAAAAACTTGTTATCAAGGTGAGATATCAGTTTAATGTGTATACTACAGTGTGCGTTTTTTTTTTTAACTTCCTTCTCAATATAATTTATAAGTACGTTACTGTCACAATTTTCTCGTTTATACTGCTTCTAGTTGCCTTAGTTGCACTGGTACATTTACAGAACTTCTTTAACGATATACCTATATTTCCATTAAAAAATAAGGATAAATTAATAAACATATGCCATTACGTTTATATCTGCAAAAATAGAGAAAGTATGTAATGTAACTGCAGTTAAATAAACAGCATGTGTCCGTACAAAAGTAGCTCCATTTTAAACGACGAGAAACAAAAAAAAAAAAACTGACTGTCCATTAAAATTACTTCGCATTTGAATTCTCGTATGAAGGAGTGAAAGGAAATACTGAAGATGAAAGTAGATGGTTATGCAATTTGTACGAGAAGCAATGCAGACAGTAATTTAAGAAGTTTAAGTCATGTGTAAATTCTATGTGTGTTGCTGGTGAAAAGTGAGTGAGAGAGTTGCGAACAGTATGACGATGATGATATGTAATTTTGATGAATTATTATTACACTCGTAAATTTATGAATTATATCGTAATACAATTGCTAAAATAAGACTATGCAAGCAAATTTAAAAAAATTATCTAAATTAAACTATTTAGAGAGTATTGAAGATGACTACTGCAAAATTAAAGCATTACGTGTTAATATAAAAACATTTTTAAATTTAATTAATGTACACGTAAAAATATATTACATAGGCCTATATTTGCCTGTATGTGTGTATGTTTATATATCTCATATATTTCACATGTATATATGTCTCCTATACCTCGTATGTATATATGTCCCATTGTCAGCACAAAACATTNATCTCATATATTTCACATGTATATATGTCTCCTATACCTCGTATGTATATATGTCCCATTGTCAGCACAAAACATTCTTGTGTCTAAAAACTTATCCAGTATCTTTCTTTCTCTGTAATCGCTTCTAGTGTAGAAATTTATGAAAATGTCAGTTCACTTTTTTCAGAGATGAACATTAAGCTAGAACTACGAATGGTCGCANATCTCATATATTTCACATGTATATATGTCTCCTATACCTCGTATGTATATATGTCCCATTGTCAGCACAAAACATTATTGTGTCTAAAAACTTATCCAGTATCTTTCTTTCTCTGTAATCGCTTCAAGTGTAGAAATTTATGAAAATGTCAGTTCACTTTTTTCAGAGATGAACATTAAGCTAGAACTACGAATGGTCGCANAAGTGTAGAAATTTATGAAAATGTCAGTTCACTTTTTTCAGAGATGAACATTAAGCTAGAACTACGAATGGTCGCAATTTTCTAAATGTAACTGATGTATACAATTATTTTAGTTTTAGTGCATAATGTAGCAATGAGGGAATAGCCAGTTTGGTAAGGAACGTGTAAATAACTGCAGAGATTTGGTACGCAACCAGTGTTTCATCCGAAATGTAAAATTAATACTTTTAGTTATTGAATTTAGTTCATCATATTGCTGAAATTTGTCGTTTGGTTTCTGATATAGTACATGGTTAAATAAAAATTGCAAAGCCACCATTCCGAAAATGATAGGTACGTGCGGTTTTCAATTGTAAAACTCAAATCGCTGTACAACGTATTGAAGTATATGAGGAGTTTGATGTTAAAAGGAGTAAAAGCTCAAACGTTTTATTGTAGAGGTGAACATGCATATAACTTAAGGTATAACGACGATTTCGTTAGCCTCCTCGCAAGAAAGTACGCTAAAAATGATGTGTGTTACAAGAAAAGTTTCGGAAGCGGAGATGAACGTTGTCAAAAGTCTACTAACTCAATAATTTTAGTGGCATGGCGACCATAAACGAACTGCCAGTACACGGGATAAATACTGTGAAATATGTCGAATGCAATTTACGTGGAAAGTGCTTGTTTTTGCCTTAAAAAATTGTTTATTCATTTTATACGATGTTCTAGGTGGTTTATGCTGACGTCAAGCTATATTAGCGTTGAGCTAAACGGTAATAACCACCTAGTTTTCGCTGAAACGCTCATTTGGGTTTGTTAAGCGTGACGTGCATTTGTAGAAAGCGACATGCTTTTTTACTGCACCAGCTAAATAAATGTCCTTATGAACTACTTGCACAACCTGTTCTCTTTGAGAGGAAAATTATTACTTTTGGGACGACTTTCGGAATGTGAACAGGCGTTGGTGTACATCACATACAGACACATGCATATGTTGAAAGTTGTATAGTTAAAAAACCCATGAAACCACTTTTGCTAACCGGTCAGGATAATTTTGCTCATATATAATATATCTACTTATGTATATAACTATGGTAAATAATTTATAACTTAACATTTTTTTTATCTGAATTGTTTGCATGTATTTATAGGCAGATCTACATCGTTACGTGGGTCCAAGATTTATTTACTTTATATATACGGGAATATATATTCATTCCCGCTGACCTTGGATATTAATGAGCATATATATACATATATATATATATATATATATATATATATATANGATATTAATGAGCATATATATACATATATATATATATATATATATATATATGTTTGTAGTTCCAGAAGAAACGAAATGCAAGACTACCAAGAAACCACGTTTCAGACGATGTGGCAAATAAGTTCTTCCATCCAATATGCAATGAAAATTTAAAGTCTTGAAAACATTTTTCTTAAATATACTGCATATTAGCGATAATACCATGATAACAGCCCAGGAAAACTTCAGACAACTTGAGTGATAGAAAAGGATAAACGAGGGGGCCGTCATCTGTCAATGAAACTGAAGGACGTGAAAAATACGCCAAGTAATGAAGGAATATAGCAACTGATTTCCCAACGTTGAGAATCTCATTACTGTCGCGAAAGCGCTTCAATACACTATTTACATCCTGATTTTATAATCCCTAAAATATATATGTACGTGAATATCTGCCAATAAGAATAAAGGAAGTATTGACACACACCGTAGTGTATTAATTTAAATGAATTTGTCCTTCCATTCTCAGAAAAAAAGACCAATGTAGCTTATGTAAGACATACAGGATTGGTGATGAAAGCAAACGGGTAAAGCTTCAGGAACGGTACCGTCAGCATGAGGCAAGAAAGAAAAAGATAAGGTAAATAAAGTGCTATGTGAAGACATAGATTAGACTGACAATGCCTCTCTCTGTTCTGTATTTGATTTGCAAGAAGTCATTTACCATCTAATTAAAAAAAAATTTATACTTTCTACAAAAGTAGACCAGCTGTTTAAAACTTAACTATTTGTGCTTTCATCGAAAGACTGTAACTGTTACACATGGAGTGAAGCTGACAGTAGAAGAGGTTCTTCAGAAATAGCAACGTGCATCTCCTTATTCTTAAGAAAATAATAAGAGGGATTATGGAGTCTTTGGCACATCGGGACCTGGGGCCGGATCGTCGGAGCTGTTCGTGCTATGTCATTCCGATCAGACAGCAACCTTTTTTGTTCCAGGTGACTTTAACCTTTGACCTCAAATTTTTTTAAAAATTTTTTGAATTATAAAAAATTATAAAAAAAATATTATTAAAACGTTTATTTTTAAAAAATATTCTTTTCCGGAGTTTCCCCTTACCATCCACCACCCCTCACCAACACTCATTCTATCGTGTGTGGACATCTTAGTTTTTTCGTTTGTCATTTGTTTGTACATTGCTGGAGGACGCCTTCTTGGTTTTTGTTTGTCATTTGTTTAAACATTGCTGGAGGACGCCATCTTGGTTTTTCGNTTGCTGGAGGACGCCTTCTTGGTTTTTGTTTGTCATTTGTTTAAACATTGCTGGAGGACGCCATCTTGGTTTTTCGTTTGTCATTTGTTATACATTTCTGGAAACCACCATATTGGTTTTTTCGTTTATCATTTCGTTGTGCATTGCTGGAGGACTTCATCTTAGTTTTCATAGGTTTTCAAAACCTAGGTGGCGCTAGTGTACTAATTTACCAACCAGGCGAGTTGTCGATTTAGCCACCAGGTGGCGGCCATATTTGTTTATGTATTTAAACTATAGGTTGCGCTGTCAGCGCCCTTCATGTTGGATTCTATTTTCAACACATAGGTGGCGTTAATGTCTCAGCCACCAGGCGAGCTGCCGGCTCTTAGACATAGGAAAATATGTAATTTTTCATTTCTGTTTTTAAAAAAATTTTTTGTCAACAGTATACCTGTATGCATGATGTGGGACATTGACTACAAGCATAATTTATTAAATATATATTTGTTATTATCAATTTTAAGACCGATTGTAAAAAAGTTATTTTTAGTTTTAATCCTTATTAAAGTACCATTTAAATTAAGTATTTATTCTGTTACCCCTCACCTTATCACTTTAGTCCGACCAATTATTCACCCTCACTTAATCCTTTACCACTGCAGCTCTTATTTCCAGTGTTGTCCGCCAGTGTTTGCTGGTGTGGGAAAAGTATATAATGTAAAAAAGCTGTTATGGGTACCAGGGCTTGCCGGGGTGACTTGGCAAGTCTTAAAAATAGCTGCGAGCTTAGCTCATGCTAACAATGTTATGGGTGCCTAGGGGGGAGGGGGTTGGCGTCTCTTAACCCGCCGCAATCAAATTAAATACAACTGGGTGTACAAGAGCAACCCCCCCCCCCCAACCACTTTCATGGGCTTCTACTACCATCGCGCTGAGGAGCTTGCTCCAGTGATGATGAATGGCGGCTCGGCACAGTTTCTCGTCTGATGCCAGAGGTGACAGATCGCTCTCTCACAACTCGTATTTTAGCATTCTGACAGGTAATTTCAGATAAGTAAATAAATAAATGGCGTGTGGGGAGCGCACCCAGGGCAAGGCGACACCCTCCGAGTGACGGTCTTTCCAGCTGGGACCCGTAGGTGACCGTCATCCCCGGGCATGACAGAAATGAAACCCTAGAATGGAGCGGCGCTGGAATGCAAGGGCGGGGGAAACGGGAGTACCCTGAGAAGGCCCGTCGGCAGGCGGCATCGTCCAGCACGATTCCCACATGCGAAGGTCCGGGAGTGAACCCTCCGGGGATCGAACCCGGATCGCCGTGGTGGGACTGGACACTGCGCCACCGCTGCCCCCCCAGGTAAGTTCAGATATTTAATTGCATCAGGTCGCAGGATATTATCAAGCGTGCATGTAATGCTCACATATTTTCCCGCAATATTTAAAATCTTCTCAAATTTGGAGTATCGGTTTGGGCCATTTTGTCTCTGGAGGAATATGTAACCTCCTAAAATACTGTACTATAACTTTTTTTTATTTATATATTCTCCACGCATCTAATCTCCAAATGTGTTAACTCAGTACCCGTTATGCTACTGTAACACTTCTTTTGTATTCACCAAATGTGTTCGAAGACACGAAAAGTATGAATGTTCGAATAATGCAGATCGAGTGACATATAATTGTGTTAAATGAGGCATGGCGTTTGTTAGGCGTTATAACTTACAGAGGTATGCAAAAACCTGCGTACCTGTAGGACCTTCACATTCCAAAATCCGTCTTGCACAGTCTCCTTCACAGTAGTGTACGAGTGTAATACCCAGAAAACCAAGGGTTCAGGATGAGCATCCACCATCGTGCCAGCGACCATCACGTCCATGAATCGTGGCAGGGTCTGGGTTGGTTAATGACAATGGTTTCATTGAGGCTTAAACTGCACAGTTTTAAGACCTATGCCTCCACAACGTGAGAGAGTATTCGAAGGATATTTACACATGTTTAGCTCGAATGGAGGAAACTTCACTGTTGGCTCTTCATATAAACACACCACCAATAAATGTTAATGTACTGCTCGAACGTAGCTCTGCAATCCTGACCCCATTCACGAAAGGAGGTTATTCGAATCGAAAGGAAAGATAAAGGAAATACTGTAAAACCTCCTACTGTAAATGTACGACACGAGAAATAAGCATAAAAAGAGCGTGTTTCGGGGTAAATATTAACGATAAAATCAATCACCGAGTGCCCCATCACTTCTATATCATGATNTTTGTTAAAAATTGGTTGGAAAAAATCATGTGCCGTGTACGGATGCGTTATGGAGCTTTCTATAAAGTATCATGGCTCGAAATACCCAAAAACAGAGTTTAAACCATTTCGCTACCCCCGCTGTATGCGATATGTACAGTAAAGGATCTCATGCATTCCCTCTCATCAGCAAGGCATAGACTCTCATCATTAAAAGCATTTCCTCCCCTAGTTTAAAATCAGTACATTAGGAAATTTAGGCTGTGAGAAAAAAAATTCTCATATGGTTACTCCATGTGCGGCGATTTTTCTAGCAAAAATTGTCAGCATATAAAACTTTTTATACGCTGAAATAATGCACATTTAGTGAGTTTTGCAGGGAAAAAATTATATACTGTGAGGAGACGTTGGCGTAAAGGTACACCGACCACAAGTACAAAACCATAAAAAACAGTTATCTTCGACAAACAAAATGTTTTAGTATTTTCATACAGTCGCGTGCGCTCGCTGCATTATGAGATATATCCGATCCGCGGTAAAACATACAACCCCCCCCCCCCNTCCACAGTCACAAACACACTTCTACATAACTTTAGCCGAATGAAAAGTGGCATGCGAACATGTGTATGCATATGTGTGTGGCCTCTGCGCCAGTGGCTGTCAATGGTATTCACTATTTATGAATTACGCAAACTAAAACATTGGTTTATTCCCGTGATGCTAGTCCACCATGCATATTTGGTATACCACAATACGAATTCCAGCAAAGACACGCGCATACAGCTATCATTCACCAACCTTCAACCTCGTCGATACATATAAGGAAAGACTTCACAAGTGCGAAAAAAAATTAGAGCCTATTGCAGCCATTACAATTTCGGAGACCATGACATTTTAGATTTATGTTAATCTCTTTCAAATGTAGAAATTAATTATATGTACGATGTTTACTTTTTAATAAATTCTGGCTGGAACTCAACCTTTGTTTTCTTTTGTAGAAAAAAAAATCAAATGTGAAATTTTCTTATTAATTCCGGCGAAACCAAAGATACATTGTGATTCGGTGAATCTAAGAAATAAGGGTGGAAACGGTCACTCTCCACTTGCACATACGTCAAAACACACGCACGCACACACGCGCACACTCACGCAGAGCCCGAGATATCCCAATTGCAGGCGAAACTGATATACGCATTAAAAACTATTAAGAGAAAAGCGTACTAAAGACGTGGATACGAGTCCCATCACAGAAGTAAACGAGAGACACGTGCAGTCGTAATCTTAGCTCGCGCAACGTCCAGACTCGCTGCACCAGGTGTTCAATTGGACTTTGCCCAAGCACACTGACCGCCGGAGACCTCTATGATGAGCCGGGGGGGGGAGGGGGCTTGTATCTCCAGCAGAATGTTTTATTTCTCACACACGCCAACTTTAGTTCATACGATAATAAACACAGATGATATCTGCACACCCATATTCAGGAGGACCCGGGTTAGATTCTCGACTAGTTCAACTTTATTGGGACATGAACCAATAGTAGTTATGGAAGGAGGGAAGGTAAATATCGCATGAACGTAGTACCAACCACACCATCCCATCCAAAACAAAATTGATTTCCTAACTGCGCAGCTTTTGCCTTGCGTTTTTTAAAACTTGTTTGCCAACTTGTATTAAAAAAATATTTTTTTTCTGCGGGGCGGCACCTACTATTGTCGTGCCAATGTTTCTGTTTTTAAATCCTGTAAATGCGTCGTTTAATATTTACCACATAGTACCTTTCACCAACAAGTTATAACAGCAAGGCCATCGAGCGTCTTGTATTTTTGTTCGGTCTTATTTTTCCCATCATAATTTTTATAGTTTACATAAAGACACGGTAAAACCAACGTTCGCCATACACACTAGTTTTAACCAGTAATGCCACCAAAACCAAACTAAAACTCATTACTATATAATTTAAAATTGTTTATAATAAGAAAAACCTACTGTGATACCAACACAATTTCATAAAATAAAAATAATTATTACTATCGGCATTATTTTGATTAATAAGTATCATTGAAATTTCATTCATGACAAATTAAAACGTCTGATAAAATAATGTTGATATTGGTTTGTAGGGTATTTTCAATAACGGCAGCATAGTGTTTGTTTAATGTCGCCCTCCTTGTCTAAATGACACTACTGGAGGACGCAAATGTTAGCAAGAATATTTTCAAGGATGTAGCACAGCTGCAGTAGAAAAGTTGATCTCTGGGCCATTGTTGTGCATTTAGTGCTTAAGCCAGATTTGTTTTCAAACTCGCGCTCTTGAAGTGAATACGTGATTTCAAGCAACGAAGAGCTATGGCCGGGATTACTATCACTTTACAAGTAACACGCATGACCTTACTCTTTCTTGTATACGTAAAACGTAGTCGTTTCTGGTGTCATATAATGATGCATCACATAAGCACGCTAAAGTCGCGCGTCGAATCAATACGTTGCGAATTATTTGGTTGCGTATTATTTTAACATGTATATAGTACAGGAGTATATATACACTAATTTCGTGGGGCTAGGAAAAGTTTGCGGAAGTTTGGCGCTCAGGATGTATTCATACTCTGAAATTATATATATATATATATATATATATATATATATATATATANCCTGGGAGATGCAGAAATGTTCTTCCTGCATGTGCACGTTATTCGTCAGACGTACAGAGAAAATTAAATTGTTAAAATAATTTGTGGAGTACTTAGGTTTGCAGTTTTATTATCAATTTTAAGAATTAAATGGAAGCAATTTGATACTTCTGTAATACATATCAATTTAACATTTTCGGCAATGATTAAACCCTCTGAATATGTCACCGAATTTACAAATAAAATACTACGCTCCAATTGTGCATATGTATGTGCGTATAGGAACATATAAAATTGTTCTTTAAATTTTCTTAAGAGCTGCGTTATTAAATTTTAGATTCAATTTATGCTGTAGCGGAACTTTATTATCCTTTCTTATTCCATTTTGAGAGAAAAGAACAACATATGCGCTGGTTTAAATACGTGAGCAGACGACATTGTACATTTAAAACAAAAACTACGAAAAACAGAAGTAACACATATCCGTCCCTACTATGATTGGTCAGCAATATCACGTCATACAGTCACGTATCACGTCATACAATCACGTATCACGTAAAAACTTGGCAGTGACAGGCTTTTGCATTGCATGATTTTTTTTTCAAATTAAGTTAATTTGTTAAACTAGGGGACAATGTATCAGTGGAAAATGTTTCTTATGTAATTAGTCAGAGGGAAAAGGTGGGAAAAGTCCATTTATTCAAGAAAAATTCATATTGATCATTAATATTCGAGTCATGACAAGTCTAACGTTTGTTCTTACCTGTTGAAAACTCTACTTTTTTGCAAAAGAAAATAGTAGGTAACAAGTTTTAACTGCCCACGTGGCCTCTTTCAGACAACTCGTTATTTTATCCGTGCGGGCGAACATGCGAATGGGCTTTTCCTGTACTTATTTTCGTACTCTTCCAGCTTTCCATAAGTGCATTAAATACTCATTACTTCTGCAGTCGGTACTAGAGACTGTCAATGTTATAGCAGAAGGATGTGATTTGTAGTTCCCCACACTTATGCCTATTATACTAAAGTTAGGAAGAGAACTTAGATTCCTAGGGACACCTGATTTTCGCGAAAACAGTTAAATGGATGATGGATTTCAATAACCTATACAGGTAATATCTAAGTTAGACTAACAGTCTTCGGCTGCAGGATAACCGCGAAAAAATAAGGCGATATTATATATGTACAACCAATGGTCTACCGTGAATCCAAAGGGCGGTACATGTCTTTGAAGTTGGACCTGAAGCACGAGTGTATTACAAATATTTTAGCTGAAACAATGAGTGCCTGGATGATGTGTATAATTGTGACATGCGGGTTGATAATTAATATTTTAAATCCGAAATACGCTACAGTGTCATGGATATTATGTCGACCTTATGGGTAGTAACTTTGATCGTCTCCATTATATAATTTGACTGCAGCGACAGAGATGTGCTGTGGTGTTTACATATCTGTTTTTTTTTTTCGTTACACATTATCCAGGCACTCAGTGTTTCATCTTGAATATTTTCTTCAATACTTGTAATAAACTAGTGCTTCAGCCCCAACTTCAAAAATTTGTACCTCCCTTATGATTCACTTTAGACTGCAGGTCGTGTATATGTTTTCACTTTTTTTTTTCGTGATTAACCTGCTGTCGAAGTTTGTTGGTCTTGTTCAGATACATACTGTATTCGCGCCTGCAGATCTACTCTAGTTCCTAGTTGTGTGTCTTCGAACGTCTATGATTCCGCAGGCAGGCAGCTAATAAGCGTAGCAGTTAAAACTACCCAATCGTGAAAGAAGATACGGGATAACCAATTTAAAATACAGCTAGACAGGCACATTTCTGCTCAAGAATCGGATTTTCCTGGAGATTCCTTGTGGAAAAACATCGCACAGGGAATATTTCCACCGCTATGTTCGCTGGTGTTCCGAAACGGTACCTTTTTAAGCCAGCGGTAAATTCGAGAAATTATATATCTGTGTGTAAAATTCACGTTTGGCTCTAATTGTGATATTTACTTGCTCCTGCCAAAATATCAAGTATTATTAATATTTTGATACTTATTATCCACGCCCTCCAATACTGTTTACAAAAATAGACAGTAAACATACAAATATGTTTAACATTGAGCTTTCTTAAAGTTACGAATATAATTTCGAATTAAATATACCTCTCATCAAAAGGAACTTGACGTTTCAGTTGTCATATTTAATCAGTGACTGTGAAATACAAATTATTTTTGCTAAATCCAGTTTTCCGATCTAATACTACGGAACATATTGTATGCATTTGGTTAATTTTCAGTTTCGTACAAAAAAAAAAGGTTTGTTTGGGATGAAATATATATAATATATGAAAGATTTTTTAATAATTGTATTTTTATAATGTTTTATAAAATTACAACCGTCTCATTTATATGCAAGCAAAACGAGGAAAATCCGTTACACATGTTAGACCAGTGCACCTGGGGGCGAAAAATTTAGTAGCCGAATTATATTAGCATTGAGGTTCCCAACTTTAGTAGAATAAACCCTACCCGCATTAATAAGAACGTAAATCATAGGTTAATTAACCGCTAAAATACGTAGTGAACAAGCATATCTTGGCAAAGAGAGTCATAAATGTGCGAAATTCTCCGAAGCCAAGCAGAAACTTGCATACAGCGTTCTCTCATGACTACTTTTGCTAAAATTGCTGATCATTTGCAATACGAGATAATGTCGAAACAGCCAAAATATCTCATTTTCGAAAGCAAAAAATTATCAAAATATTGACAGTTACATTTTGTTAGACTGGACAGCAAGTACTGTCATGAAGTAACGCAAATAGTGACAGGACGCCCAATTTGGCAACTTCTGTGAGCAAAAGTTCTTTTACTTCAGCATTATGTGTCTTTTTCTTTTATTATTGTTCCTTAAAAGTTGTTACCTGTTAGAGGTAAACGAAGCATTTAGATTACACTAAAAATATGTTACTTGACATGCCATAATAACCCGTCCAAGAGAAATACGCGAATATCGTAATTCAAGAAGAAACCTTTTGTTAGAGCGATAATGCTGTCAATTTGCTCCCATTCGCCATCTACCTTTACATCAACAGCAGTTATATATATATATATATATATATAATTTTCCCCACAAGGAAAATACTTTTTTGGGTTAACATTTTTTATCCCACTCCTTATAATTACTTCGACATTGTTTGCTTCATTGCCTACCATCCTTCTCATAGGCATTCCATAACAAATTCAATTGAGTTACGACTACTTAAAATGAACTGGGAGCAGTCTTGTAGCAAGGATATTTACTTAAAATTATCAATCACTGTCAAACCAGTGAAACACATAGTCTGTGATACTCATTAAAATTGCAGCTAACACAATGTAGGAGTTTGCATACAATAGTATAACTTCAAGTATCATTATTTTCAAGCACTATCACCGTTCACTTTTAGAGTGTTCATCTTAAACAGGTTTTATGTGGATAGGCTACAACCATTACCGTTTCACCTATTGTTCATTTTAATGTTCTGAGAAAATTTTACATCGATTTTTGATAATCTTACTGATTGTATTCTTGTAGCCGAAAGTTCTTGACGTAAGTCGTAGGAACTTGTCGCTGATGAACCACTGTGGATCGAACTCGTACATATAAACATCAGCTCCAAACGTTTAAATTAATACACTGGGAAGTTTCAATTTCGTGATTCGATAACTTCTCTTTCTTTTCTAACCGAATATGGTTGCACGAGGGCTACATTTTGGACGTCTCATGATAAATATCCATACAGGATTCGAGCTATTAGAAATAATATTGTCTTACACTATTCGTTTACTTTACAAAAATTTCAAGAAATGTCACACGTACCTAACGTGTTCGTATCTGAGTATATACGAAAAAAATATTAGTGCCAGAATAACTAGTAAACTTTCAGGTAGTTTATAATAATATATTTTTTTAAATATATAAATTTATAAAGAGTAACGGTAGAAGTGTTTTACGAATTATTTTGTCCATATCTTTACTAGTTTTGTAAACTATTGTGCGGTTGTTATTAATGTCGTAAGTTTTAACAGCTGTAGAAGAAAATTCTCATAATGAGTGTGTCTGGGCAAAGAATGAGAGTAACAGAAAAGTGTGAAGTTGTGTCCTTCGAAATGGATTTATGATATAATTTCAGAAAATTCTTTCTGTTGGTGCCAGTCTGCTCGAAAACACTATCAGAATCAAAAGCACGTACATGTGCCATATTATCAAAACTCGGAAGATATTTTCTCAAGCGCGAAGTCAAAATACTAGCAGAAAGAACATTGATCTGCTATCACACTTGATTCGGTTAAAGCTCTTCCTTCTTTGAACATCATATGTCAGCGCGACAGTGAATGAGACCGAACCGATTTCCTTCTATTGTAAAAAGCACATTCACCCCCCCCCCCAACCAAACCTACGATCAATTTATTACTTCTTTGTACAAATGATAAAAAGTGCTTCACCCTTTTATTCAGTGATATCGCTAGGTACTCCTTGTTAAATGCCAATAAATGTTACCCTTATGCAGACAAAAAACACTCAGTTTGCCCTACAGCTTTTGAGTTTTATAAACACCCCCAAAACAATAGGGATTTTTCCTGCGTATTTGTATTCAGTCCCTGATATTCCACACATAGAGCACTCCAACTTTGTTTCTCTACAAAACGTCACCAAATAACCCTTTGTCACCCTGTCAATATTTCTGTTTCAATAAAAACATCCAAAGGCAAGCACCATGACACGATTTATCCCAGAGTCTTTTCTTAAAAAAATCGAAGTGTCTCACGACATGCCTTTCATCGCGTCGTCTTAGATTGTATATTATTTTCAAGCTTTGAAGTTTCTGGTGAATAAAACACATGCGGTTCGTTGTGTTCCAGAATGCCCATAAAACTCTTCTCTTTACTGAGTTTGGTTCAGTGTTTCATAATCCTGAGTTTAGGTGTTTCGTATAAAAATTTTCGTGATCTGCCAGCTAAAAACGTATATAAGTGACAAATAATCTGTATAAAATTCAGACCACAAAAATTTTCCAAGTTTACATAATTTCCAGAATACTTATACCTTCACAAATCATGTAATTCTAATCTCATCCCACTGACTTTGTGTGAATTGAATATTAATCTTTTTCGTACAACAAATAGTAATTTTGTTAGTTTTGAAATAATTATTTGCTTTAGAGTAGGCAGTCGTGTTCTTGGATAAATATTTTCTAGTTTTAGTAAATTTATTTAATTAAATCATAGTTTTTTATCCAGTAGATACCGACCCTGCTCATTGTAGTTTGCAACGATTTCAGACAATGTTGTCTTGTTTCGTGCCAGCCTTACAGTCTATTTGACACGTTCAGATCTGTCTCTAGTCTATTCTTTCATTTCACTCTAATACTTCGTCGGGAGTGTGGTTCGTTATTAGAAATCTGCACACCATTGTTACCATCACTCCTAACATGTAGCAAGTAGACAACATTGTGTGTTTAGTCGTTAACAAGCCGCTTGTTACAGTGCTGAATTTACGTCCATCCATTGCTGTGAAAACGTTGCTTTAGTTCGTTCCTTACTCCATTTCCTTGGATAGCTCCGAAGTATTACTTTCTGTACGTCTCTTACGAAAATGTCAAGTTCGTTTAAGTTAATCTTCCTTGCGGCCATGTTTTATATCCTTGAAAGTCTGATGGTCGTACGATGGTGTGTATTCAAATCACAGAAATTAAAATTTTAAATAAGGAATGGATTTTAATCTTGAGCCTATATAATCCCTGTAGTTAAGTCTTGGTTTTTTTTTATTCTGAGAAATTAAGTTCGCTACCGTGGGTTTAACTGGTGCAAGTTTCCTAAATAGGAAGGTCCCTGAAGCGTGGAATGTTAAACAGGAGTAGTTCTTATATTTTGTTTTTTGTACTCGTGGGAACCTCTGCTAAAATAATCCAGTTTCTTTCATATGTGTATTTTCAGGTTAACGCCACCGGTATGAAGCAGAGAAGCTAACAATTTTCTTTATAAAAAAAAGGTAAATGTTTTCGTCGTTGCATTTAAGTCACTGATAAACTGAGAAAGGTTCTCCCCATGCAAATGAAAGCCTCGTCTCATAATAATATATGTATAATGGTGTAGGTTGCAGGATTTTGGTTTTCAGATCACACACTTCCAATTCGTGTGTTCAACACGACGTGCAATGATTCCTCTTCAAAACCTGCACAAACTTCGCAGACTCTAAAGATACTATCGCCAACGAAGTCTCCAAAATAAAGCAGTTTCGACACGTTGCCTTTTATTATAATAGTTCGTAAATGATATGCATTACAATTTGGTAATGAAACGTAAATACCAGTTCTGATTAATACCTTAGCATAATTCATATATATACACTCTAAGAAATTATTACTAAAATTACCATATTAGTGTATTCGTACAGTGATAAAGCGCAAATGGTAAATTATTTTCTGCCAGATCCATGGTAACTTTCCTACAGTTGCTCAGGAAAGAGTCAAATGCGTAGAGAAGTTCCTAACTCTGTATAGTAGCGATGTTAAATATTCCCTTATTTTCAACCTGATACGTAGTACTATTCCCATAGAATGTATAGGTTAGAAAGTTCCATTACAGTCTAGGAAGTTTACCAGAATTTTTTTTTACAGTGTGATGTGGACTAGTCTATATGCAGACTAAAATTCCCAACGACATTACACTGAAATAATATACTTTTCTGTATCTTTGCGTTTTTTGGATCTTCACAAAAAAAGATTTTTAATAAATGACTCTCCAAAACTAGTTTAATACTAAAAGGCTACTTTCAAATGCAGGAAATATAATTAACAGTGCTAGATACACTTTCCAGTATTGTACTAACAAAATACTTTGGTTTTATTAAACCGTGGCTTGCTTGAAAATGAAGTTTTGCGTTGATGCATAATCGCACGCACAAACATACGACATATAATTAGAGATGAAGATAAAGAGATAGATATAATATTAAAATAAACGTGGATGTTGTTACAGAAAGATTGGCACTTGCCCCAGCTTTGGAAAGAAGTAGACGGCCCCTATGATCTTAGACTTTTGCAATTAGATTACGTCTATTTTTCTTTGACTTAATTCCATGTATTGTATCTCCACCGCTTATTTTCACAACACTAATTTCCTTACCATCTGATTTTCTGTTACTAGTTATGTCATTTAAAGTTGTAATATTTCATTTCTCAAATTTCGTCATACTTTCTAGTTATTTTGGGTTTAGCCTGAGGCGATGGACATAAGTTGAAAAGTTAATTCATCAAAAACATTTTTTTAAATTTCTCCTTTGATTGGTGTATGATACTGCAAGACTGAACTTTTCTGATGAATCGGAGCAAATATCCGGTCCGTAAAAGCGACCCGTAAGACAGCGATGTTTAACTGCTCCTCCTTCAATGATTGAAATAAATGAACGCACCCTATAACGGAACGGTGATTTAACCCACCCAGAAGCTGTAATATTTCTGTATTTTTGGCATTTGAATATTTGAAGTTTATGCACTACATACATATTTACACACGGGCAAGAAGACGATGCCTGACTGTAATAATTTTGACAATAAAATTAAGTTTTATAGTCACCGAAGCTGGACCTCAATCGAGAGTTTTAATTCCATTCGCCAAACCGCAGTGTTTGTTCAAGTGACGCCCACCAATAAACGGGTTCCAAATATCTGCAGAGACGAAAAATATGAAATGTTATATGCTTGGAACATTAAAGGAATGTCACCTTTATTGCTACACTAAGTTTGACGGTCCATTTCCAATTAGTTTGGAGTGGACCTGGAGTTCCCAGAGATTGGAGATTAAATTTACGGGGATTTTTTTCCCGGCTTATTACATTCGCCATAATTTTACTGTGGTAAAACCATGTAGTTTAAAAACTCTAAGAATTAAAATTTCTTTCAGCGTATCACCTCCAGCAACAATAGCGATTACAAAAGACAGAACTTTGTAAATAGTTTGCATTTTAATGTTTTAATAATAAGTCTTCCATAACTATAATAACTTTTAGAATTAATTTATTATTCAAAAGTTAATAAGTTAATTTGTGTAGTACCTGTTACGTAGTTTTAATAAAGAATCATTACAAAAATTTTACATAAGAGGTTCTTATTGTTGTCTGAAATGTAAACATTTTGCATAATGTCTTCGTTACTCATATTGTTAAAAATCTTGTTCTTCACGAAAGTAATAGTTATGTTTATCCATAACTGTCTGACTAAGCACTCAAAAACTGTAAAATCTGTTGTTCTTTGCTGTGCGTTCGACACATACAACTGCACTTTCATAAATCCGCGCATTCAAACACATACGAGTATATTTTTATTGCAAAATTAAGAAATACATATCGTTACATTTTTTTTTTCCGGTATCAGTCATGCACAGAGAATATAAAAGCTGGAGTTGATGTCCAACGACTTGTTGCGTCATCAAACGTTTATGCAAAACATTAGCTATAGTTAAAATGCTGGATATACTAACCGCCTAATGCTGATGTCCATGTGGATTTACCACACCCCACATTATTTGAATGTTTAAGCAGCGAGATTACCCACCAACATCTGAAGGGTCGATTCCATTCCCAACTTTTCGTGTGGGCGTGATGTAATGACAATCAAATTAAATTTATTTGTTATATAACCAGTTCTACTGAAAGCGTGTTGTCGTTAAGCAGGCGATTTAATGAGCAACTACAAGAGCGCGTTTAAGCTTTCGTGACCCGACATAAAAAAAAAATCCTGTTTCTAATTGTACGCAATGAGGTGTTGATTAACGTAAATCGCTGCTATTAATACATGACAACAGTCTGCGAGTCACATTAAATGGAATCCGGACACAGAGGAATAAATTGGTCTTGCCAAAATTAAAATTAAAACAAAATATCTTTTTTTAGTGATTATACGATATCTTCAAGTAGATAAGATTTAAGACAGAGAATAAAGGATTCTAAAAGTCGCGTTCCTAAAGCGATTGGCAACTGGCGTTTCTATCGCTCTCTTGGCAATAGTGTTCACTTCACTGTGTAACATCCTTCTCGATTGTTTTTTTTTTTTTTTTTCACAAACCGCTAAACACTTTTCGGGAAAATGTGATACTGAATATTATGCGTTTTTCTGTATTTGTATTTTGGTGGCCGATGTGTGCGTGATTGTCAATTATTCGTGTGTGAGTTATTCGTCTCTCCCAATTAAATTTAAAAAAAAAATACAGATTTCTTAAAATAAACTAAAAGCCTTTCGCCGACATGCACTTTCTCTCTTTGTTCACCGGAAGAAGATCTCGTCAATTATGGGGAATTTATTAAAACAGTGAAAACATTTTTATATGCCATTCACGGTTACTTCCAATTTTTCTGAAGCCCTGCTAAAGTTCTACGTCCAGGATATTCCTCCACCTCGTGCAAACAAATCTTAACCGAGTCTGGATAATTACACCAAAGCGACAGTTCACTGCATTCGTGCGCACTCAGTCTAACAATATTTTGCGTATTAACAATTACTTACTGGGCACTACCAACACACATATTATCTTCCGGTTTTTATTCATGTTTATTATACATTATAGGTACAATATGAGTAAAAAAATCAATTTAATCAAAAATAAGTTACTTATCAACAGAAGAATAAAACGCCTTCGATGTATGACATATTTAGGAAACAACCGAACAAGTCCTACATGGTGTGATTATTCAAATGTTTGATCCAAAAAGTGTGAAGAAACTGCGAATAGGCTATAAATGCGTAACTAATATGCAAATGTGTGACCTTGTATACTAAACAAGAGACTCTGAGTTCTTTAGCTATAAATGTAAACATTAAACTCTGAACAAAACGTCTATTATGTATACCCACGTGCGGGTAAGTACTATAGCATAGATTGATTTCAAGTGCTCATTTCACCGTCAAAATCCTTTAGGTAGAAAAATTACACAGCTATCAAGGAATTCTAATCAAGTCAGGAATTTCAAATTTGTTGCGGAAAGTTGTGTTCTGCGATACACTGCCCCAACCGACGTTAATGGGAGCCATACAATAGTACCAAATACAATTGAAGCAATCCGGTTAGTACGGGTGAACTCGTAATAAATTAAATCTCTATAGACATGTATAAGCCCTTCGGGTTGGTATACCAGCACTGACTGCAATGTTTGCACCCTAGTATATGGCAGCAGCCTTTATCACACGTGTCGTCTGGTACATGAATACCTAACACTGCTGCATTGATATCGTATTGCGAAAACATATAGTGTTATAATACTGTGACAAATTTTTCGAAGTCAGTGGGCTAAACCCGGTTCTTTAAGGGATGGAGGTCTTAATTAAATAAAAGCATTATACTTTCCTAATTTATTTACAATAACTGCAAACAAAACTCTCTCGACTCAATATCTCACAATAAATTGTTATCACTTGCTATTTACAATTAATTAATTCAAACAATGAAATTTACTCTTACCTCAAAGAAATTAATGCAGTTCAAAATCAGTCCCAATAAACCGTGTATCAAACCCTTTTAAGTTCATTTATAAATTATATGTCCATATTTGAGAGTTGCAATATTTACATTAAAGTCCGTATCACATGTTCATACAGTCCCACCTCAGTTAAGTCCAGGTCCCACCAGTCCGCAATGTTCTATAGATTTCCTAGCGCCCTCATACAGAGTAGCCTTCACTAGTCGGGTTTCACGCCCTCTCGACTTCTCGGCCGGTACGCGCATCTTTCTCGGCTTGACCTTTCTCTGCGGTGACTGGAATTGACACGTGTCTCTCTAAGCCCCTTCACTGGTTATGCTGGCGGGGGTTGGTTGTTGTGACAGCACCGTCTAATACTCCTAATTCATCACGCGTCAACTGGTAGCTACAATTATGCTCGTGTTACAGAAAATGTACTCTTGTACTTGCAACTTGTAGGAATAAGCCCCTGGTCTGGGGATATACTGGAGCAATAGACAATGTACAACTAACTGACACTCACGTGCACAAACGATTGTGGAGACTAGCATGTTGCCGAATGAACCCGCGAACTGTCGGGTTCTCTATAAGACGTGCTTAATAATATGCATTCTAAAAGGTAAACTCGCTGTGTTCCCTGCGCACAATATACATATGTCTCACTCAGAAAATGAGCACATCTAACTTTTAACTTCTAACACTTTGCACTCTGTACACATGTACTGGCGTTAATGATAAACTAGAATTGCGTCTGTTAAATTAACTATTATAAGAACGACATTTCTGCTGGTATCTGCTTTCTCAATTACAGCCGTCGTATTGAGTGGAGAGAGAGAGATTTGGGCGGCTCTTAACAGTGAGATCTTGAGAGGTGAGATATGCAGCAACACCGGAATGCAAGGTCGGGGTAAAAGGGAGATCCCCGAGAAAAACCCGCCGACCAGCGGTACCGTCCGACACGATTCCCACATGCGAAAATCCTGGAGCGAGCCCGTCGGGTATCGGAACTTTATTCGCCTAGGTGGGAGGCGAGTAGTCTGACCACTACACCACCGTGACCCCAACCATCCTATTGGTCCGCGCCACATTTTATTCGGTTACTGCGCTGAATAACATTTATTTCTGGCTAACGGTCAGCCGATATAGTGCCGAGTTGATAAACTCCCAATAAAATATATTTTCATATAGTTACAAGATGACAGAGTGGCATATCCGAGTTCGTGAGGGATGGAGGTATTAATAATAATGAAATAAAAAATTTTCACGATTAATGTCTTCACACAACTTTTATTTACATCATTAAACTATCTATATCAACTATTACTATTGTTATTCCCAGTGAGCACAGTATTTAAAATATATTTAATTTCTAAATAAAGTCTTTCTCAATGTCTCTATATTGGTTATAGTCACTTAATTCACACTGATTATTTACACACGTTCAGTCTGTCTATTGCCATCATTCTAAATGTCGAAGATACACTCCAGTCTCTCTCCACTGTACCGATGCTCGTAGTCCGCGGACTTTACTACCGCTGGTCACACTCGCCGCCACTTGACGCCCTGCTGGCTCGTCGCTTCGTAATTTTCGCACACCTGTCTGTTAAGATCGCACTCTCAACTCACAAACACTTTCGGCTTAAGTAATCTCGCTGGCCCGAACTGGAAGGTTCCCCGCACCCGGAGTCTTGCCGAGAGAAGCTACAGCATTGGATCAGAACATTCTTTCACAGATAACCGCAGTTTTTCAGTCAGCTGAAGTTCAGGAGCGTGCGAGTCGTGATAAGCTTATCGCGGTGGCACGCGCGGTGGATCGCCTTTGATCCTCAGGTTACTAGACTAGCTCTCGAGCATTCCTTCGCTCGCACGACCGGGACGGGCAAGGAAGCGATGCAGGCCAGCAAGCATGTAACGATATGTATATGCTGTTCACGGTAAAGTGAGTACTTTTGAGACCCTCGTTACACTTTCCTTTAAGCCATTTTTTAATCCTTTAAACACCTTTTATAATAAATATTGCCTTGTTAGTAATAAAAACAATGTGTATGTTCTACCACGCACGGAATTAACGTCTAAGGTTAAAATAATATATATATTTATCGACTATTTTTCAAAATGAGAGGGCTCTCAAAAGTGCTCAATTTACCGTGAACAGCCTATAACAGATAATACAATCTATATTGTACACTTCAGTTGTTATAAACATATATTTATTTTCCTAGCGATAATAAAATGTTGATGCACTGTAATTTGCTTTTCGTGCTGATAAGCATTAACGAAATAAAACACATTTACGCAAATTTTATTTTCATTCGCATAGAAATTTTTCATTCCAGTGTAGCCCATGTTAAACTGGGTATAGTGTTATATGTAAGAAAGGTTTTCGCATTTTTACAAATATTCTGTTTATCCATTATGAATATTTTATATACAGACATGACTTTGTTTACAAATGAATTTTTGAACGTCCTCGAACTCTTCTCACTTGTCGAACAATCCTGAAAGCAATTTATTTTCTTGGAAAACTAAATGCAATATTTCATCGCGTCATAGTTTTTAGTGGAGAGTAGTTGGCGTTCCATTGTGTGCGATGCCCTTGTTTTAGCACAGGATTGTGATTGTGTTCAGGACTATGAATGGTTTCCCAAATATCTTTTTGGCGAATTGGTGATTCGTATAATTCTCTAACACATTAAAGATCGAAATCTGTGGATATCCCATCTGCATTTTCTAATTGGTAATTTGCTTGTCATAATGAAAGTCTGTGATACCACGTCTCTGATACTGGGGTTGTCAAATCCCAGGCCATCTGCTTCCAAACACAAATCGTGTTCCCCCGGGGAGAAAAAGAAGTACCCGTTGTTGATTCTAAATGCGGCCAAATGAGTTCTGGAAGAGTAATGGCTGCTATGATACCGCAGGCAAACTGCCGCTTTGCCATTCGGTAGACGCTTCAAAGACGGGAACAAATCGCGGCAGAAATGGATCTGTCACGGCCAGACAGCCAGGCCGTTCCTCATGCAAAAAGGCTTAACATTCCATTGAGTCGTGTAACGCCTTTCGAACGGATGTGCCTTTGTATGCGTAGGAGTGCGCGCCTCTGTGTGTGTGTGTGTGTGTGTGTGTCTGTGTTGAGATGAGTGTAGCGTTTCGCTGTCTGACAAGCTCTGAAGCAATGGAACACGGCCCGATGGAATGTTCTGATATGCGGCTACTTCAGCCCGACTTTCTGCTCTCTTCTTCCTTCGTTACTCTTCTCTCCATTCTGCTTTTGTTCCCCTTTTTTTTTCCTTCTCAAGTGTACCATTCTGTCGTCTATCATGCGTGTTCCCGACGAATCTTCCCCGCATCAAACTTTTGCCACGGCTGGAATCTCGGTACGAATGTCCTGCAAGCGCGGGAAAGAAGGGCACAAGTGACGTGAAGAAAAAATTGTGATTTCTAATTGTGTTACCATCCTGCTCATCTGTTACCATCCTGCTCATCTTAGTCTTCCATTATCGAATCCGTTGGCGAACTGTTGTGATTATTTAGAACAGTATATTTCCCACGTCAAAGATAATAAATTACAAATGATTTTTGTGTTGATCATAGGCCCTGCTATGTATATATATATATATATATATTTTTTTTTTTTTATGGGTGAATCTATTTAGTATTAAGAACTGGTTTTCGTGTTCACCCTGTGAAGCGTGAAATGGTACTTATTCAGAGGAGGGTTTCTTGCATAATATGTCTCATCACTCATTGATTCCGTCCAGCAGAATTTTTGTTTAGAATTTCAGAAAGAAAGAGAGGTATCTAATGAATAAGTTCGTGGCCTAGATATAAGAAATGTTTATAAATTTAGTTATGTGTCATCTATCCATATAATGAAACTCAACGTGTCTCTGTCTGTCCGTTAGACCGCTTATCACTCGAGAACCACGTATCCGATTTACGTGTTTTTTTAATATTTTTAATACATAGCTATATTCGCTGGCCAGGTTTTAGTATACAGTATATTTTCTTACTTAAAGTAACATAAGGAATAAGCAATGACGATAATAGTGAATGAAGTCGGCAAAAAGTTTGCAGCCAGAGCGCTCTCTTGCAATACGCTGTCTAACCCGTTAAAGACGGAACAATATCATGTATTAAAGAATTGTGTAAAATAAGACCTAAAAAAACTCCGCGGTAGCATATGTCTCTCTATAACAAAGAAATCCTAATAAGTGTTTTTACCATTTAATTCACCGAGACGTTGAGTTTTATAATATGTATAGAGTATAGAAGATGAACACTAAGTAAAATTCAACTTTATTTTTAAATAAATACCTAAATAATAATTCTATAGTCCATGCGAGCGGAACCGCGGGCACAGCTAGTTAATCATAAAACTAAATGTTTTACTTTATTTTTCATATGATTTTATTTTAATTCTGAGCAATATGATTGGAAGCAGAAAATTTACTGTGATATTATAGGCTTCAGTTCAATGGGCAAATTTGTTTGAAATATAATTAAATTAATTGGAAAAATATTAACAACGAAAATGACGCTATAAGCACGGCAGAAGTAAGATCATCAAAATACGAAAATAAATTCGTGTCAGCTTTTGAAATGTAATGTTAGTGTTTCTAATTTCTGAAAGTCATATCATTTTCCAGGTACGACAATGTTGGTAAACATATCCATGCCATAAGTAACAGTAAATAATAAATTTTTACCTGTATGGATTTAATGAAATTCTAATATTTATTACAGTAAAATAATTTAATTTAATTTTTTTTAATTTTGATGTTTTAAAGTGTGTCCGTGCCGTGACAGGGCCTTAGTACGGGAATATTATATGTAGGACTTGGGAAGGAATCTGCTGGGTCTGTAATAAGGAATCATCCCAGCATTCGCCTGGAAAGATTTTGGAAAACCATGGAAACTTGAAATCAGCATGGCCGGACAGGGATTCGAACCCAGGTCCTCCCGAATGCGAGCTCAGTGGGCACTACTTCGCTCGGTGAGCAATGATTTTATTTTCATAAAGAATAAGCTTCGTAACTTTGTGTAAAACACTGTGGACAGTTAATTTGTTTGTCAATTTATCGCATCTTCTTTATTTTCAAGAAAATAAATCCTATTTGAATAGAGGACATGAAATGCGACTCACAACAACACAGCGATAGATCAATCCTCTTAGCCACAAGGCCTTACCGGATTTTGTTTGTACTATAAGTATTGTACTTTATTGACTTATCGGTTATTTGTACAATTGTATAAAAATATTTGATCTCTTTAGCTTTACCCTCACTGCCAAGGAACGTTGCGCAAACGTTAAAAGTATTAAAAGTAAACATTATTAAAAGAGAAATTCTAAAAACGTTTGGCTTATTGGGTATCTCCAGGGTGGTAGCAGTGACTATTGGCCCGGCTATGCCGGTTGACGCGGGGAGCCACGGGAAGGCTGTCACTTCGACCTGTGCTACCACCCAAGCAGTAAAAAATAAAGAATACACAATAAAATGGCACACAACACTTTAAAACATTTTAATAACAATATACGATTTAAAATTTTAAGATACATTGGTAATATAACATACTCTATAACACAATGCACTTAAGGCATCGACCATTTATTAAAAAATGTACATACAGTATAATACACAATACAGAATTTCAATATAAACCATCTAAATTATACTTTCCTACATCAGTAAGAATTGCTCTAAAAACAATAATAGTAGTGATCAGCATTCCAGTCCTGAACGTTCTGCGTACCTTTCCCAAGGACTATCCCCCGGGGCCCAGGGGCAACGGAATTTTCCTTGTTCCGCGCCAGCCTTGCCAGCAAGGCTGGCGCGGAATATTTGAATAGAGGACATGAAATGCGACTCACAGAAAAATATTAACGAAATCAAAATTATGGTACAATCAGTTCGTCACGTATTTAGGACGCTTACATGTATGCGTATTAAACATGTTGTCTCACTACCGATTGCAATAATATTTAACGCAAAATAACATTTTCAAGCGTATAATCATTACAAAATAAAGTAGGTCTACATGTTATTTTATGCAATATGCAGAAAACTTACAAAAAACTCTATTTTCTTTTGTAATAATATTTTATAAATGTTGTTCCCTTAAGAAGGAATTTTACACTACTACTTGCAAACTCAAACGAAGATAAGCCGTTGAAATATTAATATAAGTAACCAGTCTGTATTTTAAAACGGACTTTGACACTGTGCTGCTTTTGTTTGTTTCGATTTTCTTATTAAAATGGCAGAATTTAATAAATATGGCTGGCTTTTTTTAAAGTTTATATATCATCAATCCATTACATTTGTTCTTGGAATTAAAATAGTATACGTTTTACAGTTTAAAGTGTTCTGTCTTTTTCTTGCAGATTTAAATTGTACCTATTATATAATATTTGAGTTTTAAGCTATTTTATTGTATTACTTTCACTAAATTTCACACTGCAGTATGCAGTTCACTAATATTAAATTTATGTTTTTTTTTTCTGCATCGGATTTTACTTCGCAAAATTCTGCTAATAAATAATAAAGGCGATAATATAAGTGAATTATGAGCCACGTGACTTTATAATGGGATTTCGTACCCTGAATTACGCAAAATATGAGAATAATTCTCCTTTCCCACTGAGCCTAGAGACGTAAGCATCATGGCCACCAATAATTGCTTTGATTACGTCTTTAAGACCTAATTCATTCGAAATTACATCTTGATCTTACAAAAACGAAATGTCACCCAAAATTTAGAATCAAATACATTCTCTGACCCTCGTTCATTTCATAGAAGTGTCCTCGTCTTTCTTCTATTATGCGTGGGCTGTGAATGGAACGGAAGTTTATTCGAAAATTGTAAGAAATGTTTTATTTTTCGCGTCATAACTAGACAATATGATATCTTAATATCTGTAGCTCCTAAACAGAGATAACTATTGTGAATCTTTGGTCAGCAGAAGTGAAATTTCGGGGAACCTAGAACTAGTAAATGGAGGACAGTGAAAGTTTGCTTACATGGGTGGCTACATAGTTTATTTATAAAATGTTTGTTCAATGAAATATATTATGTTAATAATTTTAGTTGAAAGTAATGACATTCTGAACTCCCCCCCCCCCCCNGTGTAAACAAAAGGCTACATACAAGGCTGTTTCAAGACTTGATTTTGACAATGGGCTTGCAGTTGGCAACTATAGCTAAATCATGAACCCATGTTGTTGATATGGGCAAAAAACGAAAATCATTCCACGTCATCGTGGATTCGGCTGTTTTAAAATCAATCTCTGTAAGAATATTTATGGCTTTGCAGGGTTGCCTATTAAAACCCCATTGACTCATCTGTGGTTGTGCCGGAAACTAAATCAAGAAAAAAGGTTCTATGTTCTTCCGTCTAAATAAAATTGTAAGTTTCAAAATCCTGCGCACATATAATGATTTGTCTTGATTTTTTTACACGTCGTCGTATGGACTACCATAATGATAGCTCTTTTGTGTTTCTGTTAATTGCATGGTGTAGATTTAACCTACAGGCTGGTCACGGCAAAGTGAGCACGTTTGAGAGACCAGCTTTGGATCTACTCCTCTGCCCATTTGGTATAATCCCGCCGTATGTAAAATTAACATTTTCATGAGTCGGTCCACTTCATTCATGCGCCATCTAAATGAAACCGTGGAAATGTCATGAATTTGAATATGTCACTAATATGCATATTCTTATTCTAATGAGCCATACATACCTGAATATATGACTATGTTTTTTTGTGAAATTGGTATTTCTGAAAAGCAGGGGTCGTCTTAAATTCGAATACTTAATTTTTAATTATGTCATGTTGCTAGGGAATGTTTTTTGAACAGGTAGTATGAGTGATTGTGTTTCATCTACAGAAGTTATGTTTTTGTACTGGGTAGTAGTAACAATCGATGCGTTAAGTTCTTCATTGTGGATACGAGTTGTACTACACTACTGCTCGTTGCGACTCGTTGTTTGTTTACTGCTGTTTTTTTTAAGCCACATTCACATTTCTGTATGTTACAAAATGGATTAAATGTCTGATCAAGTAGAGGAAAGAGGTTCACAATTAAGTAAATTAAACAAAGAAGATGACAAAACAGACAGTGAAGGCAGTGAAAGTTGGTTGGATACTGAAGAAACTGGAGAAAGTGACTGAATATTTTTATATTTATTTTCAGTTCTGAATACTTTACCTATGGAATCAGAAGAAAAATTCATAAACCATGTTTTTTCCCGTATATTAATGGCAAGTAAGTTATTGTAAGTTCAATTGTGTATAACTTAAATTCAAAACTTCAATGCCCTTGGAGTTTTCTCAATTTTGTTGCTAATAAAGTATTCGGTAGCCATAAACTTAAACGTTACACTCCCAAATAAAGCCAAGTCTTAAGAACTATTGTTATGAATTCGCTGCTAACTTAATGGAGCCTGCGTATGCCAGTGTGTACTGTAGCGTATATGCAGTATCATTACACTTGGTTACAGGGCAATGCTAGGGTTAACACTTACACTTGGTGGACAGATACAAAATACAAACCGGGACTCCTGAAATAACTGCTCAACAGTGAAATAATCATAAGTATCAAAACTTATGGCTGTTCAAGAGTGAATTTCCCTCCCCCCTAACCATTTTTATTGAAAACATTAAATTTTTTATGCCATAACATTAACGATAAGTTGATAAATATACCATGGCATTTAAAAATAACGTTTATGTTTTTTTAAAGCATAAATTTGGGAATTTCTTATTAAATGTTGATTTTCAGAAATTAAAAAAAATTATTTTTTTAACACAAAGTTTGGTTTCAGTTTTTAAGTGTTTACTGAGTGAAATGAGTGGCATTTTACAATTTCTCTCAAATCCGACACTTAGTTCATCTGCAATGAGAAATTAAAACTTCTTGAAATATTTCTTAAAGTTAAAACTAAAATACAAACGAACCGCTTAGCAAATGTCCAAGAAATATTCTTCACGTCATTTTAATTACATGGATAATTACAGTATTTCGAACTGTAGCCAAACATATGAATTTAATAAAATTTTGAGTTTTATATGAAAAAAATTAAAACTTGCAATCCCCGTAACTCGTTTCATTTCCTTAAGTAATTTCCCTCCATTGTCTCACTTTTTTCAGAATTTTTTCATATTACAACAAATAAAGTATGAATATTTAAAAAATTTAGAAAAAAATTGTCCCTCATAAACGCTTCTTAAACTGATGGTTAAGAATGTTCGCCACGGAATTTTTTTTTTTATATTTGTACACAAATACTGTTTAACTTTAATATATGATCTGTGGCTAGTTTTTCCTCATATAAAAATATTTAGATCGCATGGTTATTGTAAAATTACAAGTCACTGTCAAAATTTAACATTTTTGTAATGTATAGATAAAACAAACCTAATTATTTACAGAAAATTTAACAAAAGCAACTGAATGTTTTTTCATAATTTATTTTAAGGTATGCTAAGGAAAAGTTAGTTTACAAAAATGTAGTGTCAACCACAAATAAAACAATTCAATAATTTCCTTATTTTAGGCAAATTTTTTAATTTCAAAAACTTTTCCTTGTGCAATTTTATAGGTGTCTTGAAGTAGCTATTGGATTATTCTGTCAGTGTGAATTATCACATTTCTGTGCGTAAATTATCTTCCGTTATTAATTTTATCATTTATAAGAGAGATAAATTGTTGTTTTTAACATGTATTTATGCAAAAATAATTTTACAAGGAAAGAATATTCACTGATCATGTCTAAAAGTTGAACAGTTTCGCATTCAAATTTAAAATTACAATTTATTTTCTTTGCCAACGCCTTTAACGCATGGACGACTGTCGGGTGAACGGATATTTTTCTGGTGTTAGTAGCATGTGCCTGCAATCTCTCATTTCGCATTCAATCACTCAACGCACTACGCCAGGGGTTGTGACTAATGACAAACTGCTGACCTCTTAGTAGGCTTTCTAAGATTATATGTGAATGATTTAAGCGTAGGTTCCTAACACATGAAGATAATAAGCTCTTTTGCATTTCGATTGTCGACGCCGAACAGCAAATCGAAGTTGGCTATGTACATTTATGACTCGGCGAAGATAAAACTAATGAATCTTATCGCAGTGAAGTTTGCTGAACAACTAACGAGTGTGCATACAGGCCTGTCAGCAGAATTTATGCGACCTACATTTTTCAGGAACTTTATTTAGACTGCAGTCCATAGTAAATATTATTTCGACACTTATCCTGCTTACTGGTAAAATTTTCACAATTTTAGTACCGACGTATTTATCTTAATTTGTTTCAGCTCAAGTAAAATTGTAGTTAAATATTTAGATTATGGGCTTCTCTTCGTCCGTTGAGGACTGGAACATTACTTCTTTTTTATTATTAATCATGTTTTAAAATTCGACTTTGCCTTTCCGCATACATGCTGACAGTTCTTCATATTTCATTCTAACCCGCATGCATAATCAGTAACGCATTTTTTACAAAATACATGTGTCAGTGATAAATTGGTCATTTCGTAATTACGTTCAGTTAGCCGTCTCTTTCAAACTGGATCTCCACTGAAATATTTCCCTCTACTCAAGAGCACTTTGGAGTTGTTAAAAATCTGTACAGTTTATAAAACAGTATGCTTCAGTTTCAAAGGTTTCCGTTTATCAAATTTAAGTAGCGTTTTCCAATAATGATACTTGTACACATCAATCCAATTTTTACCATAGTATTTGGTTAGAAAAATTGCTGCAAGCGGCAGGCTGCCTTAGAATTTTTTTTATCTTACTAAACGAAAATTTGTTTATAGATTATTTTATAAACAAAAGTGACTGTGGATTTCAAGTCAAACTCTTGAATGTCGTGTGTGTATATATGTGTATATATATCTTTAATTTTTTACTGCAGCATTACGTCGTATTATTAAGTGTGTGATATGTTTATCGGTAACTGATACAGTACCTGTAAATTAGTGCTAAATAAATCAAGCAAACATTAACTGACAGCGAAAAATGCAATGGAGTAGCCAAATTCTAGCTCTTTTTTTTTTCCACTACTCTTAAAACATTTCCGTCAGCAACTTAAAATGCTCTTTTATCTCCACTGGAATTCAGTTCTAAAGCGACCATTCACAACTTCAAAACTAGAAGAAAACCGCAGACCTAACAACGAGAATAGTCACAGTAGCAGCTGGGAATAAAATCAATCGCCAGTTAGATGTTTTTGAACCCTACTAGACGAAGTCGAAATCGTCCGCTGCTTTATTTTATGTACTGATTTTTACACCGTGTTTTTATTCTTTACTATCGATATAAATCCTACTTTGAAGGGCCTGTAGGGTTACAGAAGAGTATAACTGAGATTTAGGTTGAACAAAACAGTTTAAGTTGGAGGTTTATTGAACATTTAAGATTATACATCATCAATTAGACTACGTACATTACTGAATCTACCCGGAGGAAGCTCTAAGTTAATTATCAGGCTGCTAGATAATTTTGCAGAAGGTATACTACTCCGCCACTTAATTATTAACTTATTAAGAGGCTAATTTCAGAGTCTCCGCCTTGTTTTTGCCGTAGTTGAGTTTAACCCGCTTTTAGCGACGGCCGGGCACACCCATCTCTAGAAGTCTTCTTGTCAAGATGCTCAAAGACAAAAGACACCGCTCGTAGTGTTACATTGTCCTATATCGGGCGAACTGTGCACTATCGGCTCCGCTTACTGGCCGGTGGAGGGAGTGAGCGAGCGAAGAGATTTGGGCGGCTCTTAACAGCGAGGTCTTGAGAACCGATGAATGCAATTGAGGTGAGTATGGAGCACCACCGGAATGAAAGAGCGGGGGAAACGGGAGATTCCCGAGAAAACTCGCCAACCAGCGAATTTGGCAAACACAGAATTGGTTAACTGTACTTGATTAATAATGAAGTTTTGCCACGCACCTACACATATGCAGTACCAACTATCCTAATTGGTGATAGAATTATTAATCTTTATTTCATGCTATAAATTTGATACTGACTATGTTAATAATAGGAGCTTCGTATTAGCATATTGCAACTGCCGAATTTTTTTATAAGGTAGCGAATAACGCTTATACTAAAAGTTACAATTTTTTGGACGAATATCCCTTTATTGTCCTGTGAAATTTCAAATAATTATAAAGAATACCACAATTCGACTCGGATGTTGAAAATAATTTTAACTTATCAGGGAGTATATAACATAATGTGAATTTAAAGAATCAACGAAAATATTTTAATTAAACACTTCGCTTAAATAGCTTGCGATGTAAACGTTACATATTCTTATTGTATAAAAGTGAGAAAAGACAAGAAAAATACTGAAGACAGCAGTGTTCCCTGATTGCAGTGAACTCCGAAATACTTGTTCGCAGCCACGGTGCTTTGAAACTTCTGAATTGAGCCTGGGATTTTAGCTCGAATTGTCACTAGTGCGGCCTATTCTCCCCACGAGCATGGACACCCGAGACTCCTTGCTGATCCTCACATCACGTTGTCAGCAACAATTTTGGTAGAAAAATCTCAATGGCGTATCCAGACGGCGGAGGGAGATGACAGGGAACACGCATAAAAACTCTCCCAAAAAAAGCGCACTTGACAAGAATGTTTTAAAACTGAGCTGAAATAATAACAGAATTGTTTAAAATACTGGTTTCATGTGATTAATTAAATACTATTTCCTAAAATTATAATGATACAATGTCCTCCGTGGCACAGTTTGAAGTTTATACCTGTTCCTGCACAGTAGGGAAGCGACCATCCCCTCCCCCCTCCTTAACCAACCCGAAAGTCTAAATCCTCTCCTGAATAATTTATACATTTGCATAGTGAGAGGGATGCAACCTAGTTCGAGCTCATGTGCTCTCGTAATCCCTGAAAGTTAACATAGGAACGAATCTCTTCTCCAAGTTGGAGCTGCAAGAGCGGCACAGTCCACCACGTTTCCTACACGCGAAAATCCTGGAATCGAACCTTGATCACCTTAACCACCTTTTACACGTCACAAGATAACATTTATAACATGTGCAAAGGTGGCGGTCTCATACTAAATCACACATGAGAATATTTCGAGCGAGGCAGATCTCATGCCCTATTTTCAGGTGAGTTTTGCACGAAACTAGTGATTCCATATATCGTTATCTGCTAGTCATATAACTACATATACACTGAAGAGCAAAAAAACTGGCATAAGCGTGCGTATGCAAACCGCAATAAGAGTAACGCGATGCGGTCGGCAGCTAGATCGGTTATTGCTGCTACAATGGCAGGTTATCAAGATTTAAGTGAGTTTGAACGTGGTGTTGTAGTCGGCGCACGAGAGATGGGACATGGCATCCCCGAGGTAGCGATAACATTTGGATGTTCGCGTACGACCATTTCACGAGTCTACAGTGAATATCGGGAATCCGTTAAAACATCACATCTTCGACATCGCTGCGGCCGGAAAATGATCGTGAAAGAACGGGACAAACGACGACTGACGATAATCATTAAACGTGAGAGACGTGCAACCATTTCTCAAATTGGCGCAGATTGTATTTGTGGACTGCCCTGCAGGGTTCATGGAGTAAATTGCCTCCTGTATACCTTCAGACATTAACTGAGTCCATGCCACGTCATCTTGCGGCATTTCTGCATTCTAGGGGGGAAGGGGGGCCTACACGATAAGAGGCAGGTGTACCAGTTTTTTTGGCTCTTCAGTGTATATCAACCGGAGAGGTGAAAAAGCAGGGAATATAGCTGTGCGAAGAGGAATCAGGCGAAAATTATTCAGTGTGAAGGACTATTGAGAAATTTTCTTCGAAAACTGAGTGGATTTCATATGGTGTTGTGATTTTTTGGAAGATTGAGAAAAAAATTCTGTGTTTTATTTAATAACCACTGCTATAAAAAAGGTGTTTTCATGAGATTTAATTACAACAATTATGACTTGTTAACATTTTTTAAGAGTGTAATTTTTTTCTCTTGCAAGAAGGTGTTACACAAGAAGTTCGATCTGTGGACTCGTTTCTCGAGGTATTATCCTGGCATTATCACATGAGATTGATCATGTGAGGCCTCGTGTGAAATCCATTTTGCTTGTGTAAAATAAGCTTTAGGTTGAGACAGGAGCACTAGCTACGTGGGTTTGCTTACACTTCTTCCTTCCCTTGGTGTACACGGAATAAAGTCTACTGTTCTTGTAACAAAAAAATTGCTATTGAAGCATGTCTTTAAAAGTTTATGTTTTAACAAAATTAATAACGTTGTGACATAGTAAATAAATGTTAACCGCATACAAAGTCTATAACGCAAATATACCTTTATAATAGCAAATTTACTATAACGCAAATATACCTTTGAAGCGTTAATGCTAATGAAGCCTGTATGTAATATTGCCGCAACCAAATGTTGTACTACACTTAAATAATAACAGTAAGAACTAAACATTTTGTGTTACCGCGGCATTAAAGAAATGTCCAACCCACACAAGTTTACACAGACTTGGCGTTGTAAAATGGTGTATAGTAGTGAATAGCGATAACCTTGTACAATGAAACCTATGTATTTAAATTTTAAAGCATACTATGAGAACTAAATGTCTCTTAGACCAGCTCTCAAGCATTGCAAAACAGTTTACGTGTATCAATTATGCATATATTTATAGAACATAAATTATTTCCACTTAACGAAAGAGAATTGCAGTTTATCATTATGTTCACTTCCTCTCCCATTCTTCATTTTTGTTTCGTTGGTAATATTTATTTTTGTGACAAAATAATTGTACTTAATTTATATTACATCGGAATGTTTTTAAAGCAAAGAAAATAAAAGTGTTAACAATAATTCAAAGCAAAATTTGTTTTGCCGCAACTTAAACACTAACTTACTGTTAAAAGAACAGTTAGGGCATATTGTTTTTTACAAATATACTTAACGTTACGTTTAGGATATTAGCTTAATGGTACATTAAATTAACAGCAACACTAGTTACCGACTGTTCCGAGATAACACAAGCATTACTGCTGTAGAAACATTAATACTTCTGTCGCAACATCAGACTTTTTTTGTGTGTAGAATACAACCGACTTTTGAAGCGAGCGACGGTCCCTGGTCACGGCGGTAGCGAGAGCACTATACGAGCTGTTCTATTCGTGTCTTACTGTGCGTACAAATGCTGTATTGAGGATGTGAGGTTGTTTCGCATCATCTCCAGCCGCACGCAAGCGGGCGTGCCAGGGTCGCCCTCCCGCCCGCATGTTCAACTCCCACGTACGCAGGTCTGGCGTGTGGTCCGGCGTCGGCCAGATCTGATCGTAGCGATAACCCGGGCGCTATCGATGTCTTACATTTCCCAGAAAGGCACGTCGGGATACCCAGTTCGTTTCTATAACGAGCTAAATTTTTTATTCGCTCGTCCTTTCCCAACGTCTATTCGTTATTTCCTCGCGGGTGCAGTTAGTAATAAAACTGACCTTTGTAGGAGGCCCTTTCTTCATATAACTCGACGGTTAGCTGCTTTGTGCATGTTGGATTAGGACGTGACATGTGTTGTCGGTTTGTGCGCGTATTTAACTTGGCATATTATTGGTTTGCCAAAGTCCATTCGCGGTATCTTAGCATTTTTTAATCAAGCATTTGAAAAATCTTATAATGAATGACGTTGTTTCCTAAATATGCTTTGTATCACAAGTGTCTCATACTTGTGTTAACATTAAAGAATATATTATTTCGTTAAATTGAAATTTTACTTATATTTATTATCTATAAATTGTAACATTTCGTTTATAACTAATATGAATAAAAGTAAAGAGGAAATATGTGTGTTGATGGTGCCTAGTTATAAATACGGAGCGTTGTCCCTCTGGTGTAATTTTCTATATTTATTCAAGATTTGCTTGCATGAGGCGGAGGAATAACGTGAAAGTAGAACTTGAGCAGTGCTTCAGAAAAGTTGCAAGTTACCGTGAATGGACTTTAATGTCCGCTGTGCGTTGCCAGCGGATTATTTTGAGTGTAGTCCATCTGCAAGCCGATACCTCTCCGTTTAACCCAAATAAGAATTTCCATAAACTGCGGGAACAGTGGCGACTGTGGTCATAGAAGTAGACTTGAAGAACATGGATAGCAGACTGAGTAAGTGGTGGACAAGGTACGACGAGGAAAAGGAAAAGTATGCAAAGAAATTTGCCTTTCTTGGGAAAAAAACCAATCCGCCACCGTGCAGTGTGTCTGTCGCTCGCTGGATAACAAGTGACATTTCACTATTAGCTATGTCTCGCCGGTTATGCTTTTACTCTCGGGAATTCCTTCCATGCACATTCACAATATTCGCCAACTTAAGGCTCCCGCCTACCTGGAGCTTTTACTCTGCGTTTGAGGCGAGAGGCGCAAGAGCGATAAGGGCGACACTGCCTCACGCATCAAGTGCCCGGATCGCCACTAAGCGCAAGGCTCTGAACTGGCGTGCAGTGTTCTCGTCGCACTGCGTGTACCTATGGGACTTTCAACTGTGACCCTATCATTTTATTGGTGCGAAATCTGTAGAAAGGTCCAGTGTAAGGCCCTTGAGTTGTTTTGCATGTATCTGACGCGTATATTTTGAGATATAGCGCTTTGAAAAAGCAGTTTTTTTTATATATATTTTGGAGTACTGGAAAACGGTGTTTCTAATGTGCGTGACGTTTTGAAAGCACTCAACAGCCCTCGTCTGAAGGTTGTCTTCGTTCGCAGACCAGCACATTGGACGCACGCTTAAAAGTTTCGCAGAAAAACGTGAACTACTAAAACTCTGTGAGACAGTTCAAGTGCCTGGTAGGCGGGATTCTTAAGGAGTTTCCAAAAGAGTGGCAATTTTTTTAACCATTATGTTATTTGATCGAAGATTTCGTTCCAGTTATCTTGAAAAGCATGGCAAATTAAATGTGGTCGGTGATGACACGGAATGAAGAAATTTCTATGTAAACGTTTTTGAAAATATCTTTACTCACTTCATACTGGAAATTTTCGTAAGTTTCTTCAGTCTCTTGACGGGAAATTTCACACGTATTTTAGCTTTGAGATAGCAGTAGGTCATCCCACCAACAAACTAAAAGTTTTGTTAAAATTCGATATTACTTTTTTTTTTAGAACTTAAGTAACTTTTATGGGTTACCATATTTTTAAATTTTTTTAAGTTTTCTAGTATTATTGTTTTTCGGTAAGAGCATTTTTCTGAAACTGTTTCAGTTTTTTGTTGTGTCAAACGTTGTCACCTCCATATTAGAGTAAAAGAATTCCGTTCTTATCGAATAAATTAGGCGTCCATTGAATTATGCTACAGCGCACAAGACTTAAAAATAAACCAAAAAAAATCGCCTCCTAAACATTTTACAAATGCAAAGTGACAGTGATTACAAAGGATTCCACATCACGTTTTCCTCCATCTTTGTTTGTAATGCCGAGTGAAAGAAGTGAACTTCAAAAATGCCATTTTCAAGAAGCAGTCTGGCATTGCCTGGGATACGCAAAAATACCTGCTAAACTTACTTTCACGTCAGAAATATGATAATTTTTATCGTGTGATGTTACTACATGGCAACATTGACTGAACTTCGTGATAAACTGTTAAACTTAGTGCCTTCTTGCGTAAAGCACCATCGTTTCAATGTTTGCGCGCTTTCTTTTCCTTGTGAAGAATTGCTAGCTTCAGGACATGAGCTCCAACATAAAGGCGGGATAACAAGTAACAAAGTCGAGGATGATAAATTCCAAGTGAGATGCATTAGATATCTATTGAGGGCAGAATACAGAACTATTATCATTCACTTCAGATCCATGAAAGTACAATATTTCTCTCGTTTCTATTCGCTGTTTGGAACCCTGAGCAAGGATTCGGGTAGAATATTAATAATAGTTCCACTTTTTACGACGACTAAAGCGAACAGTGCTCCTACTTGCTAATGCGATAAATGATGTGACATCCCAGCCGGAGAAAATGTAGGGAGACTATTGAAAGTTGCCGCCTCAAGACATGTTGGCGACTTCACGTGAAAATGACAAACCGCTGATATTTTGGGCAAGCGCCTTCTCACTGTTTTATCGTAAATCGCAGTTTCTAAAGGAAATTATATTTTACTTTAAGCATTGTTGCAATGTCATCGCAGTGTTAGCACCCATTTCGAAAGTCTTTTATTTATGTTATCCCTGCAACACACTTACTATAAAAAAATATATATAAATACGTGAATTTTGTTGCACCTGTGTCTCATATACTCCCCCCTCCCTCCCTTTTTTTTTTCATCTTCCCCCCACCCATGCAATTCGGCGTTCCGCCAAGACATTTCCATCTCTTGCAGTACGTAATAATTTTCTAAATATCCAGTGGTTCCAACCAAACTTAGAACATCAATATTCATTTCGGATTTCTTTTCGCATTCAATTGTCTAGTAAATAATGACAGCGAATGTCAAGAACACTGGTGAGGAAATGAGCTCGTAAACATTTTTGTCCGCGTTTCTGGAGTAGTTTCCCGGCCACTCCAAAATGTTTTCCCGTGACGCCATCGTGCTGCAAGGCAAGTAACAAGACACTAGTAATCGCCCGTTCTCTTCCTACCTCACATCTGGTGACACCTAACTTGCCTATTTGATGCACTTGTAAGATTTATTTAGTTTTCGCTTTATTTTAAATTTGGATGGTTATTCTTAACGGGAAGTTTATGTTCACGAGTTTCTCAATAACAAAATAATAAGTAAATATTACCTTGATTTCCTTTGCCACTGCTCATTTATAGGGTAACCTGTTTATCGCGAAAAGATTTATGCACAGGCTAGATTTCAACTTCTTACGTGCAGGTTTGTAAATTTCTTTGGTTGTTTGCGTACCTGTGTGAAAAGACATTTTATAGTCAACTCCACCAATATGAATAAAGCTGCCCCGGCAATGT
The DNA here is from genome assembly GCA_002778355.1 of Clitarchus hookeri. Lineage (NCBI taxonomy): Eukaryota > Metazoa > Arthropoda > Insecta > Phasmatodea > Phasmatidae > Clitarchus > Clitarchus hookeri. Next base: position 339,347 of record NQII01002094.1, on the reverse strand, counting down.
ACGCCTGTGATTAGCTGGCAGATACTTCAGATACATGCGAGTTAAAATTATTAAACCACATTATTTGTTCTCAACTAACATGTTTTGGAGTAAACTAGTTGCGGAACCTCTTCGCCAAAAACAGGTGACCCATCTCATATAATTGACGTATATGTGTCTGGTAACGATAAAAAAAAGAAAATATCACATGTTTGGGAACATACACAACCTTTTTGATTTTATGTTTATAATTTCTCCATTTAACCAAACTGTAAGTCACCTCCGTTTTCATATTCTAACGTGTTATAATCTTACTTAGCTTGCGCGATTGCCATTTGAGCGTGAATTGCGACATTAAGTTCAAGTAAATATATTGGTTTCTATGGAATTTCTACTTTTCTAAATATTCAGAATTAAGACATTATTTAATGAGACGACTATATAAAATTTTTCTTTCTGAAAAATAGTACTAAAATTACGAAATGTTTGTTATCTGCCGCATCCAAAAGAAATTCTAAACATAAATTTATATTAGTACAATAAAACATTCAAATCACGAATAATAATAATAAGGTATACTGTCGTGGAGTCTTTAAAAGACAACTAATAATCACTTTGCTTCATTGTTAATGGATTACGTTAATGTTGGTTTTAATTGTTATGTAAATATGTAAATAAACATAATTTTTTTGCTTTTTTTAAGCAATATTTAATTTGAATCTGTGAGAAATACAAAACGTCTTTCCACATTTGATAAGAACTCACACTATATAAGTGTCACTTAGTGCAATCACAATAGAAAAACAGTAACCACAGCTGACAGATTTTATTGGTGCAAAACAAGACGCATTAGGCGCTTTCTAATACCTACAGTCAGTTCAACCTCAAATCAAATTGGGTCAAGAGGGCATTAAAATAAAGTGGACAATGGTCTGTGTATTAGACCGTAGAGTAACCAAGTAATTTTTAACTGAATCTAAAAACGGGGCGCTAATTGTTTACAAGTAGGCCAAATGTACGGGAAACTACACGTTTGTCCTTGAAATGTAGAATCATATTTTTCTTTTGCTTTGCCCCCATTATACCAGTCACAATCTTCTGGTCAGCGGGGCGTGTTAGCGAAATCTGTAGCCGAGGTCGTGAAGCATTACCTCCAGACCGTGAAGTACCATGTTCGAATCTCGAATAAGCCGTGAATGTGAGAGCAGTTTTTACTTGGACGGAACAGTTTCACTGTTAGCTCAACAGCGTGAAGCCAGCGAGGTTAACAGGCGCAAATCTGTGTGTTCAGTCACCGTGTCTGCGATAGTAGACACGTTGTATGTGAGTGAGAACTATGAACGATACTGCACAGAGCAAGGCATCAGTATCCAATACATGAAAGGGTCTAACTTCTGGCTAATTTGAATTGTGGAATTTTCTACACCATTTTTACGTGATTTTTTAATGCCAATATCATCGGATACGCAGCAGGTTGCTCACTGCCTGTAAGAAAAATGCTGAACGCAATTGAAGCGCGTACAAAAAAATACGTGATTGCAACATTTGAACACAGTAAGTTAACGTGTGACCGTACGAATTTACCTCACAATGAACGCGACGCGCCTAGTACGGAGCAGTACCTCGACGAGCAGGAGTAGGGGTAGCACAGCATGTATGCCTGAGCATACTAGGGAGTCATTACTGGCCTATGCGCCATTTGACTCACCTGGAAACGGGTGTCGGAGAAAGGGATACAAATTGGAGGCACCATCTACTCTGGGCAACAGATCATCACCCTCCCCCTCCCCGGGGAGGTGTGTTGTGGTTGTCTGGCGGGTTATTGCGCCCCTTCAGAGGTCTGCTGTGGTTGGTGCCAAGAGTAAGTACATGTACCAGGAGTATGTACATGCACCGAGATATTAATTACACACTAAGTACACATGTTCACAAATCGGCTGCCGAAACACATCTGACGAGATTGGTAAACAAATTTGACGAAAGCAAAATAAATAATTTCAATATTCACACATTACCTAACACTTTTAATTCGACGTTAAATCACGGAACTACCATTGGTAAGTAATTGTGTAGTTAAATGTAATTGCGTAATGAGTAATTGCACAATAAACAACTAGTACCGAGCATAAGTAGAAATACCAAGAGTAATTACGTGTACATATTAATTACGTACCGAGAGTAATTACACAGTATTTACACACTCAGTAAACGTCTTACCCAGACCACTGCACAAACGCAACTGAGCTGTGAATCGCTAATATGTTTGTATTATATGTCCGCCATCTTGGTTGGTTTCGATTGCCGGTATGTGTAAGTGAAGCATAATTGCATTTATACCACTCTACTACCCGATTCGATTCCCATCGAGGATAATTGAACCATAAATATATTTATGCTGGACAAGTCCTCAGTTTGAATCCCATCGAGGGTAAGGAAAACATAAATATAGTTATACTGACCCAAATATTCCCTCGATTCCCGTCGAGGGTAATTTAACCATAAATACGTTTATACTGCACCAATCCTCGGTTTGAACCCCTCGAGGGTAAGGAAAATATAAATATATTTATAATGACCTAAACCTTTCTTCGATTCCCATTATGGGTTATTAATGCTTAAGTACGTTTGTATTGTATTAGGCCTAGGTTCAAAACCCACCAAGGTTAAAACATAATTACATTTATACTGAGAGAGTACTTAGTTCGACCCATATCAAGGGTAATTCTAATGTAAATATACACTGAAGAACCAAAAAACTGGCACACCTGCCTAATATCGTGTAGGGCCCCCGCGAGCACGCAGAAGTGCCGCAAGACGACGTGGAATGGACTCGACTAATGTCTGAAGGTATGCAGGAGGCATTGAAATCTGCGCCAATTTGAGAAAGGGTTGCACGTCTGTCATGTTTAATGATTCTCGTCAGTCGTCATTTGTCCCGTTCTTTCACGATCTTGTTCCGGCCACAGCGATGTCAAAGATTTGATGTTTTACCGGATTCCCGATATTTACGGTACACTCGTGAAATGGTCGTACGCAAAAATCCAAAGTCTATCGCTACCTCGGAGATGCTATGTCCCATCTCTCGTGCGCCGACTATCAATAAATTCTAATTCCACAGATATCCCCTATAAGATGAATATTAATCTATATATATATTTTATTATAACACTTCGTTCAAACTCACTGAAATATTGATAACCTGCCATTGTAGCAGCAGTAACCGATCTAGCAACTTTGCCAGACGCTCGTTGTCTTATATAGGCGCTGCCGACCGCATCGCGTTATTCTGATTGGTTCCATACCTCTGTTATTTGCATACGCACACCTATACAAGTTTTTGTTTGCACTCCAGTGAATTTAAACTGACATAGTCCCTTGTTCAAATCCTGGTGAGATTAAATATTTGTGTGCCGATATAGTCCTTGGTTCGACTCCTGGCGAGGGTAAGTAAATCGTAATAAAGTTATACACACGCTGTAGAAGGACATTAAAACAAGCAATTACTTGTTATTATACATCCAACCTCTACAGGAACCAGTAACATACTGAACCCCAACAAGTATATAGTTTAAATAACACCTCCACAATCATGCTGATATCGTATCGGAATACTTTAACTAAGAATAGATTTCGAGGTTACTCACGAGTGCCTATCGGAGATTCCCTGCCGCTGGGCGAGAGGGTTGACATCTTTCCTGCTAGAAATGCTGTGCAGCATGGAGAGCCAGTCGACCAGCAGACGTGAGAGAATGAACACTGGACTGCTCCATGAAGAATGGGGAGGAAGAGATAGGAAGGACGAGGGGCGAGCATATTTCCATTGATTGCTGATAGTAGTGCGGAGATCGTGGCAGGTAAGCAACACTCCTTCCCCAGCGGATGAAGCTAACACATCGCGACCTTCTCTATGAAGAGTAGGTGAGACAGGGCGAGGAAGGCAATCACACTGCTCGAGTGTCCCTTCTGCACCCATTTTCGCATCTAGCACACATCGCCTACTGCATGTCAGCTGGAGAGCAGGCGAAGGGAATATACGCAACGGAGAAGCATACACAAAACTTTCAGTGAAGCGAGACACACTCCTATATTAATGTGGAATCCATCCCGAAATGTAAATTAATAATTTCAATGTTAATTTAAAATGTCTGATTATGTGTGTGTATGTAGACATGGGTGTGCGGCAATGATCGGAAGGGTCGCAATGTTTTTCCCTTCTTTGGAGGGGACCAACATGGTTGAAACTTCGCAAAAAATAGCACTATGTTTCAAGTAAAATTTCTTGCACATGCCTAATTGGAGCATGTAAAAAAAACATAAAAACAAAAAAAAACTTTTTCAAAAATAATTTTTAAGTTGTCACATATTAAAACAAAAATAAATTAGAACCACGATTTATTTATTAGAAACATGATTTCCCGATATGGCTGAGTTAAGAAGTTACATAAACCAAATGCTTATAACATGTAAAGCACCGTTCTATGTTAAAAGTAAATATTTGTTGTTACCATACTTTATTTTTCCATTAAGCAGGGATTCAATTTAGAAAAAAAATTCTTTAACTGAACAATTTTTGTTAGGCAACACTCTTTTTAGGTGTATAGGGGTATTAATTTTTTTGTATGCATTGCAACATCCTAGAACATAAACATTCCATCAGCCATGTACATATTCAGCTATGTACTCTAATACTTACTATTAATCTGGCATTGCTTAAATTGCTTTACATCCCCAAGTTCAGGAGTAGCCACACCCTCAACCCCTTGCTGACAACAAGTCACTTCATTCCCGAACATCATTCCCTCCCAATAAGTCATAGTGGAAAGCCCTCCAGACGGACTGTGACTGCATTTCCATCCAGCAAAACCGGAAAGCCCCTGTGTAACCAATCCGATAAAAGCTATCACCCCACTAATAAAAAATTTAAAAATTCATTTATATAACTTACCACACTTTAAAGCAACCTAAAAATTACCTTAAACTAAAATAGAATCGATAATATCAACACAATCATATTTATTACATCCTTAAAGCGGCAAACAATATAGATGAACACAGAACTACAAAATCACATACATATTGCCCACAAGTATTTGCAGAATTCGTGAAAAAGTACTACTGCGATAAATTATGTTTACAATTAACCATATGTTTCACTAATGCATACCTTTTTGTAAACAAATGATCACGCAACATACACCTATGTACTTCACACTCAGGGTTCTTTAAACAATTTCTTCTCATGTGACGTTACATATTGCATCGTAAAGTAAATAACTTCCGACGAAAACGACACTGATTTCCAGAAGCTGGCGAGATTTCCACCGCAACATCTTGTTTGCATGTCAACGATGTTTTTCAATGTGCATATGGTCAGTAAACACACACTGACATTTATCGCAGCAATGTTCATTTCTAACAGTTTTTCTCAAACAAGTATTTTTTTATGTCTTCTCAAATTGCGAAGTAAAAAAAATTGCTTGTCGCAGTAAACACACTGGTGTCGAGGTTTTGTATTCTCTTCCAAAGTAGCTGGCGGCCACAAATTTGGAGACGTATTTGAAGAAGTAGTGGCTGTTAAGGAAAAATTTTAAATAACCACTTGCTTCCTTAGTGCATCGCATTTCTTAAACAAACGAAGACATAGCGTACAACGATATAGATTCAATTTAGGACTCTTGGAACATACCCTCATTTAATGTTGCCGCACATAACGAAATGCGGCAAATGTTCGACCACAGAAAAGTCATACAGGCTATATTCCCATTCGAGCACTAGCCCTACATACTGTTGAATGCTTTGTTAATGTGGAATTCCTCGTAAAGAAACTACCACACTCTGCGCAGCGATAACTAATACACTAAGTTCTTTACACAACTGCCCCTTTCGTCACGATGCATATTACGACTATGCTTAAATATTATGTAACATTGCTGGCACTGGAGTCAAGGCGGTGGTCTGCCCGCAGGAGCAAAGCCGCAACTCTCACACCATGCAGATATAGTTCATCAGTAATATCAAACAAACACTGACATTTAAAACAACGATGTATATGGCGAGTACTGTAGGTTTACTGCAGCAATGCCGTTCATGACGATGTCACATACATCGAGATACTCCGTAACACAATAACAACACTTTTGTTTCGATTCCAATGGTTGCTGTGAAGTTTCTTCTGAAGAACACATATCCGACATCATTGACCTTTGACACAGCAGAATGTACCACACTGTTATTGTTTCGCATATGAAACACGTAAAAAAAATAATAACCTAAAAATTACTAATCCCATTATTACATGTGGGTGCCCTCAAACAGAATTAAGTAAATACCTATACACATCAAACTTTCATACTTTATGTGTATATGTATGGCGACAAAATGAAATATATATGAAAATCATCCCCTGGGATATTACATTATTTTTATAGGATGTAAGATGTAAGATAAAAAATATGATTGCAAAGTCTTGAAAAAAGGTTTTCCATAACCTGTTTGCTTACAAGGAATAAACAATTTTTATGTCTTACTCGCCTGCCATGCTAGGTAGTGGATTGGAAAATATTGTATTTGAACTCGTATTCGGGAGGACGTGGGTTAGAATTCGAAACAGAATATTAAAATTTCTTTTTTCACAGTGGTTTGCCTAAATCACTCCAAGTGAATGCTGCGATGGTTCCGTACAGACCATACCCGATTTCTTCTCTGTTTCTTTCTCTCTGAACAACTTGCTCAGTCTCTAATGTTCTCGCTATCGAGACCCTGCGATGTACCTACCTTACTTATATATGTATATAGCCTACAACTAAAGAAGAGTTAAAACAAACGGGAACTGCATGTTGCTTCACCCACACATACACATATCACTATCGGTGAGAGAGTGTGAGAGAGAGAGAGAGAGAGAGAGAGAGAGAGAGAGCGAGATACCACATCGTCGTGTCAGGGAAGAAACCACTACTTATAAAACTCGTTATAATAATATGTTTAACCATTAATTTAAATTTTAAAAATCCAGATAAATAATTTAAACTATCTCCAAAAAAAAATAAAAGGAACTCCTCTTTTTGTACGAAGGGTGATATGTGAAATATCTCCACTATTACATATCCTTACCATCGCCAATATAGGTAACCAGAACCCAATTCGCAGAGGGATATGATAGATTGTTCAACCCACAACATATACCTTTTTGCTTAAACAACCCTACATCAAAGTGCGAACTGTACATACACACTCCTCGCAAACATTTCCCCATCAATTTTGTAAAATGAGAATCGCAACACCCATGTACACCTCATATACATGCGATTGGTTAAGTGTGAAATTTAATTAAGAAACCAACAATCGAACTTATCGCTCCCGCAATCCCTAGCTCTAACAACACGCAGCAACATGGTGTCTGACGTTTTGTGGAGAAGCGATCAAACCACTCGACCAATACCAAAATACACCACATTAATCGATCGACCATAAATTTTCGATCGTTTGTCACTCGCGATAATACTCATCTAAACAAATCCGATGTGAGAGGAAGAGAATATTTTATGTTAACACAAACAACCGTTCCTATCTCTCCTATATCACTGCAAAAAGTCGTGAGAGTGCACACTAGAAAAAAACTATTGCAACACTGATAAAACTGGTGCACTCTGAGTTCTGCAAGGTATTGTACTTCATTGTTTTTATGGGACTGCATAAATTATTTAATTAATGTGATAAATTGATTCGCTGTTTATTATGTGCACTGAAATATCTGATACAGTTAATAACAGTAAACTTGGAGAGATTTTTCAAGTATTGTCAATAAATTAGGATACTAGGTGTATCTCTTTTATTTGCTCAACCTCTTCATCCTTCACAAACATTGCTACGCCCAGGCACACGCATCGATATTACAAGGTAGGCTGTAATTATTTGACAAATCAGGGAACTATATTTTAACTATAATTACTGGCTTAAAAACTAGTAGGATCTGACGATAAATCTCACAAATAGAAAGAATGTAAATAATATAGCTGCATTATTTGAAAATGTGCAGGTGTCTCGGAGACGATGGATTTTAAAGAACGGTTTCGCCCAAGTAATTTTAAGTAATTGTAAAAGACTTATCCATAATAGGATGTCAGATATTAAGTAAAACATTCCTAAGTTTAAAACCAAATTTATTGATCAATGAGTAAATTATGTTTGTTGATAGCGACTATAAAAACTACAACAGACATGTAGAAAACTTCAAAAATTGCGATAAATAGCCCAAAGGCTGCAAGCATGCCCGATAGCACCACTTACCTCCATGATTGACCACGAACAACTGAAAGACTAGGTCTGCCAACTCTTTCCGGGAATCTAAGGGTAGACCCAGGGTAGCCAACTGCTGACTTGATGGCGCCGCTGTCGTCAACAGCGCGAGAAGTTTAAATTTAGCCAGAGTCCTACAATTACACTCATACAAACAATGTACACTATTTAAACACATCTCGACATCCCGCCCACCTTGGAATGCTGCATTTCAACATTCACAAGGAAGCGGGCAAAGTTTCTCTGCTGGACGTTTGGATGTTCCGATGGCAGTGTACACTGTGGCCACCATGATCACTCCATCACATCCAGGGTGGAGTTCTACGATGCGTCCCAGTTGTCATTGAAGAGGTGCAAGTCTATTCTCCTTCACCAAAACTAGTTGGTTAACAGTGAGACGTGCACTTTGATCTTGCCACTTCTGATGCTGCTGCAATGTATGTAGGTAATCTGTGCGCCATTGATGCCAGAAGTCCGGTTGCAGGCGTGAAATAAGCTGCCAATATTTCAAGCAGTTTAGTTGAACCTCTCTTAGGCCCGGTTCTGGTAAGGTAACTAACGGCTCAGAAGTCAGAAAATGACCCGGAGTGAGCGCCAGAAAGTCATTGCTATCGGAACATAAAGGACATGGAGGTCGGGAGTTCAATACTGCTTCTACTTGTATCAAGACAGTGTATATTTCCTCATATGTGAGTGTTTGCTCTGCAATAACACATCTGAGGTGGGATTTGGAAAGCTCGACTCCAGCCTCCCATTATTCTTAAAAATAAGGGGATGCATGAGGATTAAAATGCCATGAGACACCAAGAAGAGAGAAATAATGGCAATTTTCCCTTTATAAATTCATTGTAGTGTTCCTACATTTGCTCAGGGAACAGTCAAACGCTTAGAGAAGTTCCCAACTTTGTACACTGTAGAGACATTCCTATATCTGCAGTTTGATATATGGTATTATTTCCATACAGTGTGCAGGTTAAAAACTTCCATTACAGTTTAGGAAGATCACAAAAAAATGTTTTGCAGTATTCTGAAGGCGACGGCATGACGTTGTGATCATTTAGTGCATGTTTTTTGGCCCATAGTGTAGCTGGATAAAAATACATTAAATGGTTAATTTTACTAGTAAGGTACTCCGTGAGACCTTTACACGCACTTCTTAAGTTGCGGAAAAATATTTCAATATAAACTTACGTGATCTCAAAAAAGTGGCGAAATAGAACTGCGTAATCTATAGCAAACATTTCGAAAAACATTATATACGAAATTTCCGGATTCGTAAATTAAGAACAGAAAAGGGAACAAATACAGATATATTATAGTTCCCAAACTTATACGTAGTACAGTGAGTGTGATCGTGAACGCCGTGGTGCGTCCACGAATTTATTTACTGTGGTAGCATATTACGTGTTCAAAATACCCAAACGTTGACCAAAAACTTAATACTCAAGCGAATGACAGTTTTACATTTTAACAAAACATTTGCGCCATTTAAGTGTTAAATATATTTTAATGCCATGCGCCAATATATTTGCTTTGTTATGTTAGCAATATTTTAATTTTAATATAGGTTTTCCCTTATAGCTTTCATATTTTACCTATTTACTCTTCAGCAAGTCACGGCTGCTTAGAAAGCTAAGACGATCCGAGCAACGGTAAGGTCACAAGCAATTGTTCCCTTGTTTTGCCCGGTGAAGGGTAGTTGTCGACAAGTGGTGCTTTTAAAATAATGGCACGAACGTCCCAGCCCCTCACTGCCCGCGCTACAACACGACCTCTACTTCCGTTCAAGCACGATACGCCGACACGAGCTGTTTCTTTTCTGCGCTGCTCTAGTAAAACATCACTTACTATCGTGTACTTAAATTTTCCAGGTAAGTCGCAAGTCACGCGTTCAGTTCCAATCTCTTGCAGTTGTACCGGTCAGCACGTTTGTCTTGCAGCCTGTAAGGTCACAGTTTCGACCCGCGCGGGGCCATTTTCATTGCCAGTGAGGCCTTTTCTAGAAGCTTCATTCGGTCCTCAGACGAAGACGTGCAACAGCTACAAGGGTTACAGTCTTGTACGAACACTAGTTGGCTGCGTGCAACCTCCTGAAGATAAAGTGCATCTTCATGTTCGGTCTGTTGTATGTAAATACAGCCATGTCTTATTTGTTTACAGTTTTAAGCGCCACGGTGCATGTATCGGAGCCGACTTAAAGGAGCACGAGGGCTCAAGCCAGCAATGAACTACTTGTTGAGGGGCAATAACCATCAGGAAATAATTACGATTTAAAATATTTTTTGTCCTAACTTTTTTACTGTTTTTATTAGCAATTGACGTCATTAATATCATTGATTGAGATGCTACATCACTTCTTTGCATGAGGTGTGTTTTCGAGTCAAATTTAGAATTTTTTTTTTAAAGCTGAATATGCATGTACGTATAATTGTTCAATCACAAGAACTGCAGCTTGATGTCATGGTTTGCAATACACACACATTCCGATATTTGTCCCGAAAATGAGTGTTCATTATTTACCACGTGTTCTGACTTCTGGACCATGTGCAATGAATAATAAGTTTTCCTATTCCTATGTCGTGCGTCCCAAGGAAAAATATATGAAAGTCGGTCACATGAGGGCGGAGCTTGTAAGTTCGTTCTTACTGCTGACAGTTCAGAGAAATTTTACATTCCTGGTCAATAAACAGCACTCATCAACGTAGTTCTACACATTTGACTTGTAAATAATTTCTTCGCCAGCAATGCAACTGTCAGTTATACGGTGTAAAACATAACAGCGCAGTAATTCACCACTCTTTTTGAATTTTTGAATATAGTGCTTTGTACACCGTTACTTCTTATTTTCCTTATGTGGGTAAACAGTTTAAAAATGTTTAATGAGAATCTGTATATCACGAGCACTAAAAGCGTTACTCTTACCTGACCCTTCATCATCGTGTCTGAAATTCGCGTTTGTTTTTTGCAAAACTAGTACTGGGCTGTCCAATATATTTATTTACGAGATAAATAAACCTTCGCGTCCTAAAAAAAATGGCATTCATGTAATTTAGGAAAACTATTTTCAACTCTACCAATACAGATAAAAAATTTTCTTTTACCCTCTTAAAATTGATACATTTTACATGCAAACACAGAACAACAACTGTATTGCATTTTGAAACCAACTTTCCACTAATAAGATGCCAGAGTCATTGTCTGAAGTTCCGTAGTTTGTTTGCTGCATGGCAAAATGACTGCACGCAGTTTCGATGCCTTGTACGAACAAGCATAATCACCTCGTATGTTCTAAACGGCGTAACCCCTTGCAATTTAGAGATGACATTATTCATTCACACAAATCAACATCTCGATAGGCGGAGTACTTAACTCACAAGAGCAAAGCGTGACCCAACAATTTAAAATGACGGATATCCCAGGAGTCGTGAGTGACGTATATTCTTGACTCACATTTGCAGAAGTGAAATCATAATAAACGCACTTATATTTACTAGTGTGGCAGCAAGCACCGTGCCACGCCGGCTTGCTTGCATGCAGGCTCGGGTAGCAGATCTCGTAGAAGCTTCTACGCGAGCTCGTACGAAACATTGCGCCGTGGCACAAACGCTTAAGTTCCCAGGCGCTGATTGGCCGACGGCGTTGCACCGTGTTGCAGGTCGCTGACGTAATTTTGCGGGGGGTGGGGGGTGAACAGTTGGAGTTTGCGGTGCAAGCGGCCATTTCACTTCTATGTTCTTGAGTATTCTGTGCCACGGCCTGCGGTGAGGGGTCACCCCAATATCAACACCGAGATGAATTCTGAAAACCTACGGAAAGCGGAAATCGAGAAGGCCGGGCCGGAAATGGGGCGCGAATCCCGTCCATTGCGGGTCCAGTGTGCTGAAACTGCGCCATCTTGCCCGACCGCTAACAGAATCAAGATGTTCACTCTACACGTGAAAAATAATTAATGCACCGTATTTTTACACTTTCTGAATGAAACATTATGAAAAATATCACTATGCATTACATGTTTGCTTCCTAAATAAATCGTATATCATAGGCGTTTTATTTTTTCTGTTGACATAAAAATGATAATGTTTATTTTCAGCCAATGCTCATTAAAACAGAGAGTGAAGAAATAAGCTGGTTATGACAAACAGTACTAATGTAAAATATTAATAATTTTAGTTTTTAACTTTTATGTTTGTATATTTATGTTCACTGGAATGCAGTGGCGAAGACACATTTTCAATTATCTGTCAGATACGGTGCATTGGTTTTCCTTCGCGTTTTTCTTCCAGAATTGGTTATGCAACTCGTAGAAGGCTATGTAGTGAGTATATCGAAAGTTGAACTTTAGCAGGGCTCTGAAAATTTGGAAGTCGCCACTATCACATAATGGTGAAAATGACTCCATGTTAGTGAAACTAGTGACAATTGGTCCACTGAATATCAGCAGCAGCTTGTTTACTTTCACGTGCAATAATTTCACAGATTTTATGGGAAAATATGCAGAGTTCAAGTGGATCGCACAGCCCCGATGCATTAGTTCCCAGTTCGTACGACTAATTTTCCAGTCAGTAAAAACTAAATAAGGTCAACAACAATCGCTTGTTAGTGTTCCACCAACTGATGTCACTGAATCTGGCTAAGAGTACAAAAGTGAAAGATTTTTCAAAATAGTCTATGAATTTACAAACAATTGTAAAACGTATGAAGAGGGGCGAAAGGAAACATTCAGCCATTACACACGCAGTGTGTTGAGTTTTACGGTACGTAGTGAAGTTCGAGAGCGCTACGAAACTCAACGAATAACGTAGGCATTTAACACAAAAACTACAGGATGATTATAAAAGAATACCCCAACTTTGAAGGTATATAATATCAAAACCAAACAACCTACAACTTTGATTGACCAACCAAATGAACCGTGGAATCGTGAAGTTTGTTTACCATACATTGATAAATGTTCAATGTGACCACCATGAGCGGCCCGAACGATATCTACACGATAATCAAACTCGTTCCACGCTCTTGTCAGCATGTCCGGTGTTACGGTTTGGATGGCGTTCGTAACTCTCGTTTTGAGTTGGTGAGGGGGTAGCGAGCTCGCATTCGACACGTCAACGTGAAGGGGATGGTCTGATGTTTCCTTTATGGTGCACCACTCCATTAGCACCTAGGTGTTCGCGGGTACCTGAACGAGACTTTGCCGCAACGCTGGATTGGTCGAGGAGCAGCTGGTGACCAGGTTCTTAATCACTGGCCCCCAAGAAGCCCGGATCTTACCCCGTGCGATTTTTCTATGGGAATTTATAAAGGATCAAATGTTTCGTCCATCATTGCCGGCTAACATTGACGACCTCAAAACGAGAATTACGGACGCCATCTAAACCGTAACACCGGACATGCTGACAAGAGTGTAGAACGAGTGTGATTATCGCGTAGATGTCGTTGGGGCCGCTCGTGGTGGTCACATTTATGAATGTATGGTAAACAAACTTCACGGTTCCGCGGTTCATTTGATTGGTCAATCAAGGTTGTAGGTTGTTTGGTTTTTATATTAGAGACCTTCAAAGATGGGGGAATTCTTTTATACTCAGCCTGTTTATTCGTGATCGTGGTATTTATTGCGTGAACTATGGAAACGACAACCAGATATACAGTATGCAAATGTATTATCTTCTGAACGGAATCTATTTGTAGAGCAATGCGTATAAGCCAGTCAAATTACTTGAACAGAGATTGCTACATTTTCTTTAAGCGTCAAAATGTTTCAATAAATGGAGATGGACGGATTTATTTGTAATTGTTTTGGTCAACTTGAGTGCGAATAATATTCAGTATGTGTATGACTAACTTCATTTAGCAGTAGCTGAGGTTCATCAACTCATAAGTTTCATGTTTGTCCGTTTATTTATCCAGTAGTGTTACCTTCGGCCATCAAGCAGGACAGCTAGCCTGTTTTTCTCGCTCGCTTCGAGTTGACAGCTACAACAATGTATCATCATTATTTTTTGTTTGGATAGTATAAACAGAAGATTTCGACGGTACTTTCCCTGGACGTGACGCGGTGTCTGCGGTAAGGGCGAAGCTTGGGAAAGTAAAATAAACAACGTAATAAGAACGGTTTCCTGAGCCTACAGTGATGACCTGGAATATACTTGTTACGCATAATGGACTTGAAAACACAGGTCTTCGTTCCTTGGTCGGGTTTGTTGTGGTCCGCGGTTTTGTGTTGTTTTCTCGTCCATTTTTAAGTGCGGTTGCACGGTTGGCGTGACACAGCCTTAGTTAGAAAGTATAAGACGTGTGTTTACATACGACTGCTGGAGAATGTCCTTTGAGTGAGTGAGTGAAGAGTTTTGGGCGGATCTTAACAGTGAGGTCTTGACAGCCGACGAGGGTGAAGTGAGGCGAGTATTGAGCAGTGCCGGAATGACAGGGTGGAGGAAACAGGAGATCCCGAGAAAACCCGCAGACCAGCGGCATCGTCCGGCACGATTCTCACATAAGACACCTGGGCATTGGTATTGTACATGCGCTTAAACATTACCAAAGCAGGGCGTTGGTTTAACCGAAGAAATAACTTTTTTCACATTCCAATATAAGGGTTTTTAGGTTTCTTTAAAGTCCAAATCCTATATTAAAATTTTATTGAGTTCGAGTTATTAATAATTCTATAAAAGGACGTGTTAAGATGGGAATAATGCTGGGGATGTTGAAATTACTTATTTAAACAATAATTAATCAATTAATAAATAGGTTTCGAACAGATTGTGTTTACGTGTCTATGTAGGTCACGTTTCTTTCCTAATTTTTTTGATGAACATTTATTCTTGCTAAACTTAATACACATTATGCATTAAATATAAGTTTATTGTCTTGGGTTTATTTCCATTCTCTCGGGTATTTTTTCTAGGATCTAATGTTAAAAAGTATTTATTATATACAAAAGCAAAATAACATTTTTTCAAAAATGTTATCAGGATTACAATGGAAATTGGAACCTTTTTAATTGTTGATTTCGACTACAATGACCACTCCCGTTGTTTGACGTGTTGAGGTACTGCCTGTCACCATGTTGTTGTTTTCCAGGCAACGACTACTGGATTTTCCAAGAAGCCGGTGGCGTGTTAATCGTTTCCCACTAATGCCCGGTTGCACCATTGCGATTCAGAAATGATCTATGATCAAATACCGGCTTGATCTTGGTTCAGCACATTTGGCTGTTGCACCATTTTATTCGGCGCGCCAAACTGAGATCAATTTGAACCTCGCCTTGAACCGTGCATTTGGTCGGTTCAGGAGGATGATCTCAGATCAAGTAAGTATGAGTACTTTATGTTAAAATGTCAGAGTTATATTGAAAAGCAAATTGGTTTTAGAAATGACATAAACATTCAAATATTCCGTATTTAAGATCTGCTTGGCACATAAAAATACATCGTAAGTGTTCATAAAGTGAATAGAGAAAAATAAAAGTATTTGTTGAGTATAGGTTATGTGAAGATAAAGGCATAGTTTTATATATTTATTTACTAGAAATAAAATTTGTAATATTTATATCGTTTGAAAATGGATTCGTTTGTTTTTTACGGTTGTAAAATTTAAAACTGAGACCTTTTACAAAGTCATAAAAATACAATGCACTTATTTAATTAAAGTTGGTATTTATGTTTTGTAAACAGAGAATGAAATTCATGCTTACCCCTCCGAGAAAACAAAACGGAAAACGGGGAAAGCCATTCAGAATATCAGAAACTGTCCTAATTTTCCGCACGAGCTAAAACTCACGTTGAATTTTTTTCTCACGAAATAGCAGCCGTATCCGACAAATGTAGTTTGAAAATATGCCAACAGATAGCGCTACGTACAATAATGTTTTAAGAATTCAAAACAACATTATACATACTTGAATATCATTCAGTAAAATTCTTACAACAAATATTTTACTTAAAACAGATAAAACATCGCACCATCTAGTTCTATGTACACTACTTTCTTCAATAATATTGGTATTAGAAATAACGAAAAGAGTGTGTGCAAAGCGTTTCCAATCAAACAATACAACTGAAACGGTAATTTTGCAGTGCATTCCACTAAATTATATAGTAAAAAATCCCAGTATTTAGAGATAATGTCCACAGAAACTTATAAATCGTCTCTGAACTTTAAAATAAACAGTTGCATCATGACGTCACGAAATGAAAGCCAATCACAAACAGCGTTTCATCTCAATCCTAGTTCCGAACCAAGGTCAGGAGATTTACGATCGGAACTCGGCAGTTCGCGTTGGTGCAACACTCGTACATTGGAACTCGCATCAAACTGAAGATCGTGTTTGAACCAAGATCGTAGGATCTTGGTCCAGGGCTGTTAATGGTGCAACCGGACCTAAGAAAGACAAGCGCAAGCCACCGTAGAACGCTTTATTTTCCGTCGTCGTGACGTCGTCTAGCGCCGCGATGCCATACCGTGAGCGATGTGGGCCAGACACTTGCAACAAAAAATAGTTTTTTCAAGGCTTTGCACGTCCTTTTCGCGCCACATGATTAGCTACAGGCCTGAAAACGTTGGCAGTTCAAGTGACTTGTAAAGAATACTACGCAGTCTTATGCCAAATCAAGCACATGCAGGATGATTCTTAAATCATGGGACAAACATTGAGGGGTGGTAGAGCTCACTAAAACAAACAATGTTTTGTATATGGAAAATGCCCAAGTGTAAAAAAAATGTTTCTGGTATACTTCGTAAACTGTAACGGAAGTTTTTAGCCTATACATTGTATGGGAATAACACCAAACATCAGGCTGCAAATATAGAAGTGTTAAACGTTGCTACACTGTAAAAAAAATTCTTAGTAAACTTCTTAAACAGTAATCTAAGTTCTTAACTTATGCATTGTATGAAAATACTACCGTATATCACTCTGCAAATATAGGAATTTTTAGCACCGCTACAATACAAAAACGGTAACTTGCCTAATACATTTTTGTGTTTCCTGAGCATTTGTAGGGACACTACCATGGATGTCTGGGACAAATTTTACCACTCGCTCTGTCTCACTATACGTAAACATGGGTGTGGTATAGTTGTGAACAATTAATTAGAGTGTACTTTACCAAGTTGGGAATTCCCTACGCATTTGACCGTTCCGTGAGTGGATGTAGGAACGCTACCGTGGAGAAATCAATTACCACACACACCTTCGCCTTATTCTTAGAAACTGATATGGTATATTTGCGAATAATTTATTATAGCGCTGTCTTTCACGCGTAGTGTTCAGTGACGAGGTCACGATTCATCTCAGTGGTACAGCGAACCACCAAAACGTACGGATACGGGGATCACAGCAGCCACGCGCCGTAGTCGAGCATGAGAGAGACTCTCTTAAAGCGAATGGGTTCTACGACGTTTCCCGAGAAAAGGTTTACGTCCCCATCGTTTTTTCCCCCCCTGACGACACTGTCACGGGAATCTCAAACCTGCAAAAGATGTAGAACTGGCCTTCTCCGCAGTTGCAGGCAGATTTCGCTGATTTCATCTTAAGCAGAATGGAGCACCACTGCACCGGCACTTGCAAGTTCAAACATTTTTTGAAAACGAGCTTCCGCACCGATGAATCGGCCCGGCGGGAACATGCTGATGTGGCATTACACCACTGGCCACCAAGGTCACCCGATCTCACTCTATGCGATTTTTTTCCTTGTGGATGTTCGTGAAGGATTTAGTTTATGTCCTTTCTACAACAATGGACGAACTTCGAAACCGCGTAACAACAGCAGTGGCTGCAGTAACATGCCAGGCATACTCGCTTATGTGGGGGACGAGTTTGACTACCAGGTATGTATATCACACACCTCGAGCATCTGCAGAGATCATAATGAGCATTTGTAATAACTGTTAGCGAAACTTTGACACATATGTATTAAACTTTTTATTGCGCGGTTCTCTATTCCTTAGTTGAAATTGGGTGAATCTTTTTGAATCACTCTGTATAGTTTTCAGTTTTGTCAATGCCCTCCGTGCTCAGGTTCAAGTGACGTAAATTCCCTCCAAAAACTTTAGGGGGTTGTAAACTATTTAAGATACTTTAAAAATTGAGGCTTAGCGAAAATACAAAATAACTACCTATTCCCTAACACGCTTTAATTAAAACATTAATTTATATTTTTGACACAGGAGTCAGGGTTAAAATCCATGTCAAGTTATGGATGTGTGAACCCTCTCATAGATGAATCAACATATTTACATATAATCATATAAATACGTGATTTACTTTCATTACACTGACGTGCGAACCGCTTATGCATAGGAAATCTTTGTAAAAATGTATAGGTCCTACCTAACAACATGATATTTTAAGTGCTGTTCGGTTCTGATGTGGTGTTTACGAATTGCTATAAAGATTTGAATGGCAAAATATTTTTTTTCGGACTCCTTTATAAAACTATTTGCGCCATGGCAGCGACTAACCTGAATTTCAGTTTTATTTTCACCCTGGATGTAAGTAGTTCATATGCTACGGCGTTTTGTAAGCCTTGCAAACTATTAAACCAATAATTGTAAAAAAATAATTATATTTTTTTCTTCTTACGATTTTTGCAGCATACTTAAATGCATACGTCTTGCATACAACTAGGTGTTATGGTGTAATATAAATAACGCCATGTAAGTTATGTACATTGGAAAGCATACTTCACACGTAGATACCCTCATGTAATCTCATGTTTAAAATTTGAATCTCCTCCCCCCCCCCC
>NQII01002094.1:287177-316800 GCA_002778355.1 Clitarchus hookeri | reverse complement strand
ACGAGCACATCCATGAAAGATCAGTTAGAGGAAAAGGAAAACAGAAAAAGAGCTAAAGCAGAAGAAATCAAGAAAAAAACGGAAAAAATGCCAAAAGAAGAAACCCAAATAAAAAGACTGAAATATAGTAAGAAGAAACCTTCAAACAAAGAGAAGGGCGAAAAGGAAAATGAAGACTACTTTTGTATATTTTGTAGAGATAAATATATAGATCCCCCCGCTGAAGACTGGATTATGTGCTACGTGTGCAAAAAATGGGCTCACGAGAGTTGTACTGATGGACAGTGAACATCGTTGGGTTTTAAATGTGATCTCTGTCGTTAATAATGTTAGTTCGTAAGTACCCCACTTGGTGTTCGTATTTACCCGACTAATGTCGGGTAAAACCGAACACTAAGGGTTTTGTTTTTCTTTCATAATGTTGCAATTTATTAAACAAATATAAATGTTGATTAGTGAATTCGTTAGACAGATAAGTACACTTTATAATTAAACAATAAAGAAACTCTGTGATCAAATTCCACTGTTTTATTTACGTTTTCCCCTAGGTGTTCGTATTTCCCCCACTTTCCCCTACTACTTTAAAAATAGTGTAACGAAAACCCGAATACCACGCGGACAAAGTCGTGGGCGAAAGCTAGAGCCACGTTTGATGCTGCAAGTATAGGAATGTTGAGCGTCGCTACTCTGCAAAGTTTTCTCGAATACCCCTACGCATGATTCTTTCCTGAGCTAATGCTGGAACGCTACCATTAATGTTTGAGGAAAAAAAAAACGCTGTCCCTACAAATCCCCCTTTCACTCTATACGTACATACTGATGTGGTAAACGTGCGAATATTTTTTTTGGAATATGAACTACACCGCTGTTAAACTATGAAGGATGTCACAATATATCATATTCGGGGGAAATATCTGCTAGTAGGCCTACTACCGTGGGCCAGCAGTTGACGCAGTGGTCAGTGAGTTCGCCTTCCAACAAGACGAACTGGGTCCAATTCCCGGCCGTGGTCGCTCCCAGATCTCCGCACGCCGGAATCGTGCTGGACGATGTCGCTCGTCTCTGGGTTTTCTCGGGGATCACTTTTTCCTCCGCCCTTGCATTCCGGCGCTGCTCTATATCCACCTCGATCTACGCTTACTGGCTCTGTAGACCTCGCAGTTTAGAGCCGTCCAAACTTCTTCACTCCGCTCTAGTAATATAGTCTTAACTAAGTACTTTTGAAAGCTCTGCTTGAAATACACATCCCTTCTAGTTTTGTAACCTTCCGCCGTCATATGTAAACTTAGTATTATCACCGACCGTCTGACTTTATTAATGCGACAATCAAGTGCAAGTGTAACTGTGAAATCTGTAAAATTGTTAATAATGTAAAAAATAAATAAAAATTTGTAATTTTCTAATCTGATATGTGTAAAACAAACACTAAATATTTTTAAAAAATGTAATGGTCACAAATGTGAAAGTTTGGTGCTAAATACGATGTTAAGATATGGGATTACTTTTCGTATTTTTGCTGCCAACGTAACTGGTAACATGCCAGTCAGCATTTCCGTTAAATACATGCTGTTAGGGTAGTATTTTTTTGTTTCTCATGTTTATTTCAAAAGTTGTTACTTTTCCGTGAACCGTGTATGTCAGGTACGACTGAGCTCACTTCCCCGTCGCAGTCTGAAGAACGCTATAGGTTTGTTTACAGCGCCGCTCGGAATAAGGACTTGTTTGTTCATTGATGAAAAGTCTGGTCGCTGTTCCTCCACGACGTCTCCTCGTGCCGAAGAAGTGAGCGGTATTGTTTTTACCGCAAGTGGTTAGGGTTTGTGGTTTTGTGGAGGGGGGTGAGGGGCGTGCACCCTGGCGAAAGGTACGGCCCCCCCAATGACACAGTATCTCCAGTGCGGGGCTCGCCATCATTCAATTTCCCTCTTCCGCAGCCCGCGCTGATAATTCCGTCCTTATCCGACTCATGGATCTGAACCCGACGTCTTCAACGGCGTGCATCTCGGAATTACGGCCCTGACCCCGCCTTTGAAACCTAAGCCCTAATATCGCCGTCCTCTGCTCAACCCCNCGATTAAGTCGAGACTAAGACTCCTCTCACGAGCGTCCATCTACCCTGCCCCCTCGCTCCTCCAAATACTCCTCCCATCTAGCCCCCCTTCCTGGGCAATCTCTCTATGATAATTGTAACGCAGACCATGATGATCGTGCAAGATTCCGTCGTTTGATACGGCGCGCGTTTACACAAGGATCGCAGGCTCACGTTTCTTGAAGAGCTCGCTGGGGCCTCCTTCCTTACCTTCTCTTCCCCGTCCCGCGAGGTGACTTTCTACTCTCTTACCTGTCTGTCCTTTATTTCGTGAAGCCGCGCACTGTGCTGTGACTGGCTGGCTTGGAACACACATTTTGCCACCAGAGTTGTCACGTTGAGCAAAACCCCAGGGATCATCAGAAAAAAAATGATGAGGGCGAAGGGGAAGTTATGAGGGCTGTAAACACCCCCTTCCCTCCTTTTGTCCCTAAGGTCATCAGCCAGTTCAAAAGTTACTAACCAACCTTTAATTTTGATAAAAATACACATTTGCAGGAAGTTATAATGCACTCTATTATACTGTAAAGAAATTATTATTCATAATATTGGTCGCAATTAACATGGGGGTCATCATGGCTAAGGTCAGTGTTACCTCCATCACTTCCCCTCAGTCAGTGTAACCCCACCCTTGAGAAATGTCTGTCTACGCCACTGATTCCCGCCATTTGGGCTATTATTTAAAATGGCAGTTGCACTGTAAAATACTGTTTAGCTGCTGGTGCCTAATTGACTGCAGAAGAAAAATGCTACCTTTTCCTTCCCCACTTTTCGCTGGTGTATATCATCCATTTAATAAAGCGTGGCTGTGAATTATCGTGAGCTATCGCTGTCTTCTGTTGTTACTGACTGGCTTTAAAGAAGATTAGCAGGATTTTTTTAATATCCGTATTTTGTTTCTTTTTTCTTTTTTCTTAGTTGCTTCCCTCATACAATCGTTTTCAGTATTAGAGTAAAGGGAGCTTAGACTCGATTGTTCCTTTGTACTCACTTTAGTCTTATTTTAGGTCCTGTGCATTTTAATACATAAGTATATAATTTTTTTTTTAATGAAATTTTAGTGAATACAAGAAAGCTTGGACTACGAAACATCAAGGCGAAAAAAATGTGAGTAACCTGGATTGCAATTACCAACACAAATATATACATTAAAATAAATCAATTAGGCTATAATGGGAAAAGAAAGAAAAAATAAAATAATTCCCACAGCATTACACAGTCAATAAACATACCTGTGTTCATCAAGCAAGAAACAACTGTAATGCATCTCTACGCTATTAAGAAAAATTAAATAAACATATTACATAATTTTCTTTAGGTAAGGCACTCGATTACAGCATTTACGTTTAGTGCTCTCAGTAAGTTACGTTCAGTATTGTGAATGCTTAAGCTATCTAGACCTTCCTGTTGCAAAGTAAGTACTATATTTAAACATATGTGACGATCATTAGTTTTATAAATGATTGTTCAACACAAGTATTTGATCCCATCATTGATATAAACATACCCAGGGAGTTGTCTCCTTTCAGAAATTCTGGTAACAATCCATTTTTCAAAAAATTTATTGGTAAATAATTCTCAAATTCAACTGACTTGTAAAAATTAATATATACCTTAACTTCTTGAACCTCTTCTAAATCTTCATCCACGTATTTATTTTAATTTATGCTTCAACAGAATTTTCATCATATGAATTTTCATAATCATGTTCAATCTCCGGACTCTCTTTGTTTCTTTCAAGATACGTTTTCAGATGAAGGCATTCTTCAGGTTACTATAACTTGCTAAAATCCATTTTGTTTCACAGGCAGAGGTGAAATCTTCTCTACAAATTCTCAGTTCTTCCCCTTGAAGATCAATAAATTCTTTCAGAAACCCAAACATGATTAAAATTCTTTGGTGTGCATTTTCATATCCAAAAACAATGCTTTAATAATTGTAAGTTACGTCTGAGCTCATAATTGTTCTCTTCATGTATGATCAGTGTCATGGTTTATGCTATCATCGGGGAAATGTTAGTGGAATGCTGATTCTTGAAGTTAATTACTCATAATCCTTATAACCTTGTTTTCCAGAGATCGCCAATGCACAACTTTCATACCAGTATAACAGTTAAAGCTCTTTATTTCCAGTTCGGAGAGTCAAGGATTTTTACAACTACTGACAAGGTCAGAGTAGGAATACTTCGTCGATCTTTTAAATCCTGTCCAAGGTATCGCCCCAGTATCAAGTGGGAAATACTCTCTCAAATATTTTCGTGTGCTTCCTTAAACTCTCTGCATTGCCACAGCGCAATTCATAAATAACAATTGAAGTTGGGTGTGCACCTGCACTTTTTCACTTCGATGCCGGTCGCAATCCGTGTAGGAAGCTCTCCTAACTCAGTGAATTTAGTTTGATTCAGGTTGACAATGCAGCCAATAATAAACGGGATTGAACCAGGCCTGAGCGACTTTCATGCCGTGGTAAGAAGGGCTTACCTAGGAATGCATCACCTAGGCGAACCGGGTTCGATTCCCGGCGAGGTCGCTCCTGGATTTTCGCGTGTGGGAATCGTGCCGGACGATGCCTCTGGTTTTCTTGGGGATCTTCAATTTTCTCCCGCCATTTAATTCCAGCGCTGCTCCATCCTCACCTCGCTTCCCCACTCACCGGCTCCCAAGACCTCGCTGGTAAGAGCGGCCCAGAGCTTTTCACACACTCTTCACTCACTGAATATTGGTTTAAAATACTGAAACAACAAAATATTTGATTGGCACGAACAAAATTGTTTCAAATAAATTATTTGGCCTTGTGAACAAATGTTATTCGCATATTGCAACGGAGGCTTGGTTGTACCAACCAAATATCGTTTACCTGAAACAAACTTTCACGCAAACAACTATATTTGGTGTACTGGAACAATTCTTTTTCTCAGTGAACGTTGGCTATAGATAACGCGTTTCGCTATCTTCGTGAGCGAATATTTTGCCACCGCGATGGTATATTGCTGTCGAGCTATTATACGCCGTGAATGTGTACACTCCGTAAAAGCACAAGACGTCGTGCTCAAGAAATGTCTGTCAATGAATGTCTATTACTAAGATATTTTTAATCTTGGAAACACCAAATATGAATTAATTAACTACGATAAACCATGCTCTGGTCCTTTTTTTTTTTTAACGTTATACGCATAAGTTTTATTTATAGTAAACTTGTCTAACATGTCGATTACACACCTACTGGCTGATGATAGCGCTAGGCCATTTTCCCTGCTATTAATTCACACACTTTGACGAAGGATTGCTGTTGGCCTTAATTACTCTGAAAATTTACTTCCCCCGATGGTAATGTCAGGTTGTACTTATTTGCATCTAGCGCGTAGAGGATTAAATGAATTTATGTATGCGATTATAGAATGAAATTATCAATGCGTGTGCATTCTTTAAACGATTACCCTTCAAAGTGAAGTGATATTTAATTTGCTTGGCACTTTATTACCCCCCCCCCCCCCCCCCCCCCCCCCCCCCNAGCATGAGGTGTATCTAAAGGCTATAGGTAGCCGGAGGAAATTTTTCCTGTTCTTATACCACAAAATTATATTACCAAAGGGTTCTAGAAATAAATATTGTGAAAAAATTGCACATCCGAAAAATTTCTGATAATGATGTATATCCCGTCTAGGAACATATTTTCATAATACACTGTCGGTAGGATTCCTAATAACCCATGCATAGATGACAAATGATATAGCTGGCCTTCTAGTTGTGAGAGAGATAGGTCACCCGACACACCAGAAAATTTACTTTCAATTTTATCGGCCACAGGGCAATTAATAAGTCTCCTGTAGGTTGAGCTTTTACGTGGTAAAATGAAGTTTCGTTGGAACCACAAACGCGAATAATTTATGTCTGGCGGCGACTCTGTTGACATTATCTGAAGAACAGCTTTCGGTTATTTGCAAGTCAAATTTCCCGAGTTTTAAGATGATAAAACTTGCTGCTTAAAATCTGACGTGAAAGGTCGTCGGAACTCGTGTATCGATCACAAGAATTAATTAAAGTTATCAACGAAAACTTGTAGCAGAAAATATATATTCGTGTATTCGACAACAGCAATTTTTCTACGATAGAACCACGTAGAGATCATCATGTCATAAAATAACTCAAAAATGTATTACCCAGTGTGAGAATAAATATTTACACTCGTTCGCCTCTTAGCAATACGATCCCCGAGGTATTCGATTCGCTGTGGAAACTATAAGGTTACCGCTTTTATTTTTTACTTAACGACAAATCTTGCCTGTCTTTTGGAGCATAGTTATGGTTCCTCTCGTTCCTAATATCTATGACGGAAATACTATAATAACTAAATACTTTTCATTTAGTGAGAAACCACTTAAAATTACATTTTTGGAGGATAGTTGATATACGCAATTGCGATGATGATGGTTTTGTGTGTAGTGATTAAAAGCTCTTAAAAAATAATAAATCCCTGGCGTTGGACAAGGCGGCAAGAGACTGATATTTCCGTCAGCGATATTTCCTGCGCCAATATTGGAGGCCAAAATTTGTTGTCGTTCGATTCGTCTAAAATAACGAAACTAGCAATAAATAATCAGGCTAACAGTGTTCAAGATAACTTTCTGAAAAGCACGTGCTAAAATGTATTTAATATTGTCTGTTATCTTAGAAAAAAAACGTACCTTGACGTTGTGAATCAGAAGTTAAACAGTAAGGCGCGGTGTCTAAATCTGAAAAAAAAAAAAAAAAAGCCGAAAAAAATAAATGGGGCACAAAATTAATTCCTGCAATTCAGTTTAAGAAATTTTCCTACGGTACTGTTTAGTTACTGACCGTGTGTGCTTTTAATTTAAGTCCCAGTATAAGGTTAATTACATCAGTTTACTTGCGTATTCTTAAAATACATTTACGTGGGAATTTCGCATTCACACTATACACTGATAGAGACTCAATACATTACGTCTAGTGGAAATGAAATTATCTTAATTACACTTTTCGTGGAAAGATTTTGAGCAACATACTCATTCATTTTTTAACCATTTGAAATGAACCGACACGAGAGGCCCAGCATTTTTAACCGTCATAATTATTAACTGGAGAAAGATTCAGATTTCATACAATAATTGGTTTGCTTTTATAAAATAGTTGTTTGTGTTAAATCGAATTCGTAGATCACAAAATTTCGAAACCTGAATTCTTTACTAGTAGCTACAGCATTTGGTGCGATACTGCAGTTTTTTCTTTCCCAGTAAATTGATTTATTGTCATTCATAAAAAGTCAGTTATTTTTAGTAATCTGGCGAATGATTGAATTTCCCAAGGTACCAATTTTACATTTAATATTATTAAATTTCTTTTCAGATAAAGGCGAAACTTTATGAGTTTTGCAAAAAAAAATAATATAGGGCATTACCCTTTTTATGTTATTATACTATTCAAGTTAAATGGAACAGTTTTCAGTGAACAGATATGCTTCCTTATAAGAGGGTCAGTTCACAAAACCTCTGTAATAAACATTTACCAGCGTAAAAAATTAACGCTAAATGTTTTTGTATCAAAACAAAATATTTTTAATATGCAAGTAACGTGACTTTTGCTAACATTAGAATATAAATGTTGAATTATATTGTTTAGGAAATATTTCTGAATTATATTAGGGATTTTCTCAGATTTTAAAATCTTAAAAGCAAAATATTTGCAGTGATCATTTTTATTATTACATTCGGTTATTCTGGTTGTTTTGCAAATGTAATTTTGGTTCCAACTTTTCAAATATACTTAAAACAAATAAAATGTTTTAAGGGATTTTCTGTTTGAAATATATTTCACAGCTAGGGAAGATTTTGCAACTGTATTATTTTCAAATAATAGTAGAGTTTGTTAAAATTCACTTTTAGTTTATGGAAACAAAAGTAATGTTTCCGGGTTAAAAACGAACAAAACACTATTGAATAGAGAATATCACAGGCATGGTGGTTCCGAAAGATCCGTAGCGTAGCGTGGTAAGGAAAGTCTAAGATCGCATTTTCAGAGGACGTGTTTAGATAATTAAGCCTTCTTTATTCTTAAACCAGTTCTTTAGATCATTTTCTGACTCGTCATATTCTGGACCAACGATAAAAAACACGAGGCTGAACTATAAGAATCTCTATGACTAGGCTATCTCAATTTTATAACCGGTTTAGATAAATACTGACCGTGCTGCATTAGCAATCGTCCATCAACGTACGTAAATTACAGGTGACATCGAAAATTTGGAAGCGGGTCACTCGTATGTGAAATCTTTACAGCAACCAGAGAACTACCTGTGATATACAAGGCCCCTGGCAAAATTCAGAGCTCGCAATGTGATAGGTATTTCCTTTTTTTTTCTCGAGAACCACTCTTTATTTCGGTACGCGCCTTCCATAGTAATGGTGCTTAATGACAAGCCCTGGTCGAAACCGGCATGCCGTTTACAAAATATAGGTTAAAAGAATACGAAATGAGTGACGAAACGACAGGCCTGTCCCACGGGCAGGGCAGATCCAATCCACTCTCAGCTTCGCAACACCCACGTGGTTGACCATGCCTTAGGCAGCAGTGATATGCAAATGCCTCCGTGAATGACGAAAGTGCCATTAATAAGCGTTCTGGACTCCTAATTTTCATTGCCCAGTTTCATCGCAGCGAATTAAAAGGCAGGGAGTGACCGAGATTACGGTCTGGGAAGTCTCTTCGTGGTAATAACACGAGCAGTCTCTGCTTCCAGCTGTCGGGGAACTCCGCGCAGTCCTAAAGGCAAATGTAGAAATAATTCTCACTAATCGGCACCCACAAAATTGGGTATCTTTTTTTAAACTAAAATATAAGATTGTTTCCAAGAAAAATATTAAAGATCGACACTTTTATATCATATGAAAGTAGGAAAGACAAAATAATTTTAATAAAGGTAATCAGACACTCATGTTTCTTAGTTTCTGGGTGGCATGAACGTTGTAATGAAATGAGAACAACGCATGTCTGCAAAATAAATTACTACTTACAAAATAAAAACAATTAAATTGTAATCTAAATCAATGGGAGAATTAACTGATGCGGTAACGTATTCTTTGGGGTCGTGGGTCGTGCAATTTTTGTCAGGTTGACGCTATACCGCCACTGTGGAAGACAGAGTGGCTTATAGTGTCGTTGTCAATGCCCCCAGGCACATACTATATGATGCCTGAAGGTTAAGGGGTTTGCAATAATTAAATCGGTTGCTGTTTCATTTTTAAGGACGAATATATTGTCTGGAGTTTACACAAGAACTACATACATCAGCACTTCCGAGGTGTGGTACCTAATTTGACTACTCGTATTCAGTGGGCGACTTCGTGGTTGAGTGGGGCTTCTCTGGGCGCCGATTTTTATACTTAACTCAGCGGTGAGTGTTGGTAGGCTGTCATCTGGGGGATGAGCTCCGGCGAAGTGGTAGGCCTTGGAAGAAGGCCCGCAGGTGCTGCCGTCTCCCTGGACTGCGGTTCGGACCCGTGCTCACGTTTTCTCGCGATTCCTTGACGCAACTCTTCCCTCGGTGCGGTGATAATGAACTGTTTCCCACTACTCCAAAAAGGGCTTTTATGCTCGCCAGTGACCATCCTTAATTGTCGGCACGTGTCGCCTTGTGGTGGGAGGGGGTGAGGGGGTGAGGTGGTATAACGCAGAACAATGCCTTTCAAAACACGTGTCCTGGTTCCTGAAGGGGTTGGGGGAGGGTGATAGTACCTCGCCCCTAGCTTACTCTTGTCAGCTACTTCTTCGGTGCGTTTCCACATTGTCCTGTGGTTAGCTAAGGGGGGAGGGGGGTGTTCTCGGCACCAATATCCAGCTCGTCAGCTATTTCTTCCGTGGTGCGTATTTTCTGAGTTTAGGCGAATACACATGATTATTTGGTGATATCGCGTGAAACCTCTGCGCTCCACAGATCTCACGGGCAGGCGAGAGGCCTAGGGGGGTGAAGGGGGTGGCAGGGATGTCTACGCAGCAGGACGCGCAGCAAGATACGTGTAACTGCGGTCCGNAAGGGGGGTGGCAGGGAGGCCTACGCAGCAGGACGCGCAGCAAGACACGTGTAACTGCGGTCCGTTCTGGCTGTTCACCTGCTTCGTGACACGTGTCTCTACCCTGGTTATGCAGGGGGGAGGGTTGTGGGCCAGCATCGCTCTACTATCCCTAAACCGTCACACGACAAGGTTATTTGAAATTTCCTTCCACATACTGCTGCTAACCAACATTCAATAATTTTAAAATAATTAACTTTTCGATATAAAAAGCAAATATATATTTATTGTGTATTGTAACCATAGTCGCAAACTCCAATTTTTAAAATAACTAACCTTGTCTTCAGTCGGTTTGAATGCATGGTTACAATTTTCAAAACTTTTGAAAGTATAAGTGATTACCAACATTTATGGCTGTAAATGTAAAGTTTATGCTGGTGTAGGGTTTACCTAAAATACGGTTATTTGTGTGGTCAAAATACTCCCTCGTGCTCGAGTGCAGTTTGGTTTTAGTTTATTTGCACACTTTTCCTCCTAGAGTTGCCTTCTCCTCCTTCATCAATGTAGTAGGATTGTAATACTCTATTTCAAATTCCAGAGGTTTAGATTAACGAATGACTGAGACTGACTGGGTGACGCCTATCTTCAGTAATAACGTCAGCAAATACTGTAAATAATGTTCAGAAGAGAAACAAACAAAAGCGACTGATGAGTTTCTTAAAGCAATGTAATCCATTAAGAACGTGTGCAAAAATTATTGGCACGTCCTGAGCTTTGTCACGTCTATAGATAAGTGGCCACCAAACCTTTCATCCGTTTCCAGAAAGAATTCTAAAACAAGTGTTTTAATGCCATGTCGTAAAAAGAAGTCCACTGTCATCATGTGAAGATATCGCGCAGAGCAATGTATTCCTTCGCCGTGGTGAGTCTATCTCCCAGAAGATGTGTCGTAAAGCGGCGTAAAATATTGGAGCAACTGTGGTGCAGCATCGTGCTGCTATCCGTCAAGTAAAACATATTCTAATAGCACAGACAATACTTCGTACACGAACACCAGGTACCGGCGATGGCTATGAATTTGAGGCAACATGTAGGACGCCACTAATTTATCCTGCGTGCTGTCAACTTTACGTTAACACTGAAGCTCACATGGTGACACAGAGGTGTTTTCAAGGGAAGGATATTCACCCTCCCATCCTCCTTCCCTCACATTTTAGTATGTGACTATTTATATTTGGTGAAAGGTGCTGAATTTAAGATATAATGAACATGAATTTCTGTTCGACGTCGCGTTTCTGTAGTTACTGTTGGCAGAAATTTGCCCTTGGAACATTTCTCGTAGACTGGTAATCCTGCCATCCTCCCACTTTTCTTTGGAATAATGCCGTTGATGATTTCTCAGCACTCGCCAGATGCTCATGTTCCGTGCGTGGAGCAACATGCGTAACAAAAATGATCTTTATTTCCTTATGTGCCCAAAGAACGGCCAGTATCCTTGATCCAAAAAGGCCAGGAACTGGCGGAGTCTGTGCCAAGGAACATCAACAGTAATTGTCTCGAACCGAGATGGAAGACCTTTTCGTAAAATCTGTTCCTATTCCAGTGAGTTGAATATAACACGTGGAGCACTTCGTCGTCAGGCAGTAGCGTTCACAATGGCCGTGGCGCAGCTGATTCGACACGGAGACGCTCTCCGACACGGTTCCTGGCAACCATTAATACGTCAAAGCAAATATGTTCCAAGGGATGTATAAAATCTTCGAGAATACCACGACCTTTTAGTTCAATCCTTTTCGTTTCGCGTTATTATTCAGTACCAAGATAGACAGCAACAAACACATGCCAGTTCCACATGTCAATAGACCTCCACTAATCCGACTCGTCCTCCTGCAAAGTTCAGAACCAATAGTACACTACTTAATTGTTAAAAAAAATTTTAAGCAATTGAAATTTAAAAAATTTTTTTTACAATTAATGCGGGTATATAAATATCTTCACCTAAATAAATTTACTGAGTTTTACGTTAATACCTTAATTTACGAATAGTTTAAAAAAAATATAAAATTGCAACTAAATTTACAAATTAAATTTACAAATTTAAATTCAGTGCACATAGGTACCTCTCTGCACAATTATAAATTAGAGTTACAAATTAAATTAACAAAAAAAATGTACTTCTTAAACTATGCGACGGGAGGAGCCACGATACAGTAATTTTATTTAAATGGTTTTGAAAAATAATTTTAAATGTTATTAAAAAATACTTAAGTTTTGGTTGTTTAGCTAAATGTTATATAAAAAGTGGCCCAGAGTTCACTTTATGTGCACTGGTGGAAAATGAAAAATTAACACAACTAAAACGGTGACGTAGAAACACCATATGCGCATAGGGCACTGATAGAGGGCAGTACATGCAATCATTAACAGTGCTGTACTGTGGACAGAGTAGGAACGGCGTACTTGGCATAACACATCTGAGCCCAATACAACTGTAGTTAACTCCGTGAAAGAGTAGTTGTTTCAAGCATCGGCCTGTGTGTACTACGCATTGTAGACATGCCACGACGGCATAGAAGACCACAATTAGTGAAACTAAAGAATTTGAACGAGGTCGTATTGTGGGCCTGAGGGAGGCTGGATGGCCCGTCCGAAGAATCACTCAACGCGTAGGATGTGAAGTATCTGCTGTGCATCATTGGTGGTGCCGGTGGTCCAACGATGGTGCACATGCTCGTCAACCGGGATCCGGATGGCAGCGGCGTACGGATTCCCGCCTGAAACACCGCATCACACGAGCAGCCGTTGCTGATCGCACGGCGACCGCCACACAGATTAGGGCCACTGTTGCACCCAGGGTGTCAGCTAGGACCATCACCAACCGTTTGCTGGACGCTGCTGGGCCACGATCAAGGATGCAGCTCGCCAGGATTCCTCTCACACCGCATCACCATGCAGCCCACCTCGGATGCAACTGGAGGGATGAATNGCTGGGCCACGATCAAGGATGCAGCTCGCCAGGATTCCTCTCACACCGCATCACCATGCAGCCCACCTCGGATGCAACTGGAGGGATGAATGGTGCGAGTTGTATTTAGTGATGAGAGCAGATTCTTCCTTGGTACCAGTGACGGTCGTTTGTGAGTGCGGCGTCGACCAGGAGAGTGGCAACAACCAGAGTGTATACGGCAGCGACATACAGGACCAATCCCTGGCATCATGGTCTCGGGTGCAATACACTACAATGGCCGTACGCCTCTGGTGTTTGTTGAGGGAACACTGAACAGTGAACGCTACATCCAGAACATAATCCAGTCAAAAGTGTTGCCATTCCTACAGTGCCAAGGAGATGTCCTCTTCTAGCAGGACAATTCCCGTGCACGCACGTCTCGTGTTACCCAACACGCTCTCGAAGGTGTTCGTCAACTCCCCTGGCCAACACGATCACCCGACCTGTCCCCCATTGAGCATGTGTGCGATATGATGGAACGGCATTTGGTGCGGTCTGCGATACCGGCAACAAACCTCCACCAATTGCAAAAACGAGTGGAATTAGCGTGAAACACTAATTCCCAAGATGACATCCGACAACTTTATGATCGTCTCTACGCATGACTGCAGGATTGCATTGTCGCTAAATGCAGCTACACAAGATAATTACATTGTTGTTCTAGACACTCTGTAGCCTCTGTCCATTGGTGTACGACCCTATTATCATTATAATTTACAGTGTACGACCTGCATAATTATTAAATACAACCTCCATTCAAGTAGGACCATTGCGTTCGGGTGTTCATTTTCCATTTTCCATCAGTGTAAATACTGGTAGCATCATTTCGTCTGGCCGAGTGTACCAAAGAACAATTTCTGCCGAGGGGGCAGCCAATGAACAAAATAACCATTTATCGAATGCGTGGAGTACTGCGTTGTCTATCTGGGCGCCATCTCATAACGTGAAATAGTAGAGACTCTACATATTATCTGTCCCCTTAAGGCCATGGGCTTCTTCGTACATGAAGATTATACGTCAGAGAGCTGGCGAGTAGTGAAGTTCGCCATTCTTTCGTACGTGTTGTAAGAAAACATTTCCGTGAATTTACGGAAGTGTGCTTGTAAATAGTTGTCCACAAATCTCCTTATAATATTACTGACACGTCGCTTCATCAAAATGTGATATTCTATAAATGCAACATAACTTCCCCGTTATTTCATGGAAATCTCTGTATTTTCTTTTGTTCAGGTTTATAAAAAGAATTTACGAAAACGTGTTCAATTTCAGTTATGTGGATGTTTCAATGCATATAAAAAAGAAATATATAAAATTTAAAACATTATATTATTAAGCTAAATTTCAATACGAATTAAACATTTTGGGATTCGGTGACTTATTACAGCGCTCTTGTATCACATTGTAACACCGATGTGTATACACAATGTTATTTATAGATATGTGACAAAATAACTTTTTTCAGTTTCTAGAAATGCTTTAGTTTTATAAGTGTCCCTAAACGTTACAGGTACCTTGTGCTTCTTTTTGATGTTTGAAGGACTATGTCTGTGCTGCATGAATACATATAGATAACTGCCGCAAAAAATAACAATTTTCTTATTACATTGGTGAAGGAACGATTCGTGTGTACTCAGCGTTGTTCGTTGCCGAAACCCGAACCTACAGGAAATACAGAGACCTTCCGTGATCTGAATTTACGGAACTCAGTTCCGTATTTCGTTTTTGGAGCACCGTGGTGGTGCCGCAGGCTACGTTTTCACTAGCAGTGACTCCAAAGAGCCACAAACATCATCACTGCCAACTCCCAACTTTTGAAATAATTCGGAAGTTTGAGAGAACATAACGTAACACATGTATTTACTGGTTAAGTGCAGCGCTCGCCTCCCGCCAAGGTGAACTGCGTTCGACTCCGATCCAGATTTCCGCAAATAGGAATCGTGCAGGGCGACGCTGCTGGTTGGCGGGATTTCTCGGGTATCTCCCGTTTTCCTCGCCCCCTTGTGTTCTGGCGTTGTTCCATACTCGCCTCGCTACACCCTTATTAGGTTCTAATGAATTCTGTATATTTTTTTAGTTTGCCCTAACCTCTCCACTTCAATGCACTCTAAATACGAATCAGTGATATCAATCAGCGAAATAACATTCACTGAAAGTCAGTTGATAAGCTACTGCTGGATGGTGAATCAAGCAATTTGACTGGGAACAAGCGATTTATAGCAGTGACATTCTTAATATTCAGTGGGAAATCACAAATAAATAAGTGAAATGCAACCGCTATATTAATTAGTTATGTGGCACTGATTACACAGATCTGCGATGAAAAAACTTTTATAATGATTTTATGTGATTCTTATAGATATTTGGCTTCTGAACACGAAAATGACTTGCAATTTTGCATATCACATCGTTCTGCAAAAAAGTTTATTTATAAATACGTCATTTTTGTCACATTCATTAAAGTAATAAACGTTTTCTGTCTACATTTTACTACAAAACATTCTCGTAAATAAATTTTGTCGGTAGGGAGCATTGAATTTCACTGATATTCTCCCACCCCTCCTTTCCACACTCAGCCTCAAGCAATGTGGCTACGCATTTTCCAAGGAACGCAGGTTTTTAATGCTCGAGTTTTCTGTGCATTTCGAATACTTAAATATGGCTACGAGACAATGTACAAATAGTGCAGATATATTTTGTTATACTTGTGGACAATATACTATAAAAAACAGCAAAGAAATATTGGTGATGTCATAGAAAATACATATTGTGCTTATTTTGGTACTTGGTCAGCAACGAGGTTACACCAAATTTCAATTTTATCTATGTGAATGGAATGGTAGAGCTAGAAATTTACATTAGCAAAACAACGATTGGGCAGCTCGCAAAAGTTTAGAAGTTGGAAATAAAAATGTCATCAAATCCAGTTTAATAGATTCAAATGAAATGTTACTACCACCTCTACATATTAAATTAGGACTGATTAAACAATATGTAAAAGCATTGCCTAAAGATGGAGAAACTTTCAAATATCTTTGCGCCGAATTCCCTAATATTTCCGATGCTAAACTGAAGGAAGGCATTTTTACAGGCCCGGGCATTAGATAGTTAACAAAAGATAAACATTTCGAGTGCGTAAAGACTGATTTAGAACACGGCATGGACTTCGTTCAAAGAAGTGATTTCCAAATTTTTAGTCAATATGAAGGATCTAAACTAAAAAGCAATTGGCAGGGCAATGCTTAATAGTAACAAAAATCTTGGCTGCAATATGAGTTTAAAGGTACATGATTTGAATTCTCATATTGAGCATTTCCCGAAGTTCACCCTGTTCACGAAGAACAGGGTGAACGGTTCCACCAAAACCTTAAAGATGTAGAGAGAAGATACCAAGGCCGTTGGGACGTCAGCATGATAGCCTACTACTGTTGAATGATACACAGAGACGAAACAGAAAAAAATTATGAGCGGAAAGCGACAAAACGAAGTTTTAAGTAAAAAAAAGCAAAATATTGAGGTTTTTTTTTTCAAAAATAATGGTTTTGTTTTTGTTATTGTTTGATTTTATTTATATTTCATTATATACATAATTAACACAAAACACACTGATATCATCTATATTCTTTATATTTTACATTAAATATGTCTAGAAAAATAAACTAGCTGTTTTTTCTTTCATATATGTGTAATCCCCTCACGGGTATATGCAATGTGCTAAAAAAATTTAAGGCACAATTTTTTAACACACCTAAGTGTATAATTACAAATATAAATGTATTATTAAAAAAGCTTTTAACTATTTAAATTTCGCTTACCTGTGTTGTCAGTTGCTCAATTCTCACTGTTTTCGCTTATTTGCCTCAATTCACACTGATTCAAGTTGAGAGTGTATTGAGCACACTCGTGTTCATTAACGATTTCTTTTTTAATAGCATTTCTCAATAACACTCGAAATACATGTTTAGTTGCAGGTATTCAATATACAATCTGGCAATTTTCTCAAAATTTAAGCACATTGGAAATACGATAAGAAAATATTAAGCACTCTAAACCAGAAACAGTGAGAATTGAGCCAAATCAGTGAAAACCAATGCAAATTGAGCGACTGATACTTTGTGCCGTATAACTGATTAATATGATGACTGAATTGCACTGATGAATTTGTGATTCCCACTGAATATCGATAATTCCACTAACATAAGTCACTTGTCCCTCAGCTCATTTGCTTTATTTGACAGTCGGCAGTAGCTTATCAAGAGGCATTTAGTGAATGTTATTTCACTGATTGATATCACTGATTCGGGTTTAGAGTGAAGAGTTTGACAATCAACATGACTTCAAAAATCTTATAAATTTTTCCTTAAACAGACACAAAAAAATAAGCAAGATATTCCTCAGTGATTATACAATAATACCGAAAAGTTTGAATTGATCGGCATTTCTCAAGAAACGTATTTTAATCCAGCTTTAAAATTTGGTCGCCAGCGAGCTTATGGCACACACCAAACCTGATTTTCTGCATCGAGCTGCCAAGTCTCTGCTCGTTACCACTAACGTAGAATTGCAGGTTAATTGTGCCACACTTGGTGTATTCTTACTGCCGATCATTTACAGAACTCGCGAGAATCTAATAGCGAGTAAAGGCTAAACTTGCAAAGATATATTTGTTGTTTTCAATCAAGAAATTTATCTAACAGATTGTCCGCTGAAGACCCGGAGACCCATTATGTTGGTAGTAGTACTTACCTTCGGCAATTACCGCCATTACTAACGATCCCTGCACTGAAAATAAATATTTTACGCTGGCCATAATGCGTTTTGTTAGTATTCGATACACCAAACTTTTTTTGTGGTGAACACAAACATTTTTGGATCTGCCACAAAATAAATGTTTAGTGGTCAAAAAAAATTTTTTTGTGGTGACAAATTAAAAATTTTGTGTTCACTAACAAAACATTTGGCTGGCTGAATACAAAAAAAAACCACTTTGCAGCCGTCACCAAATTTTTTTTTTCAGCGTGGGGAGGCGTTCGTCTCTCCACGCTCCAGGCATTGTCGGCCCACTTAAGACATTTTGTGTTACATGGCCAGTCATAGGTTGAACCAC
This sequence comes from Clitarchus hookeri, assembly GCA_002778355.1. NCBI lineage: Eukaryota > Metazoa > Arthropoda > Insecta > Phasmatodea > Phasmatidae > Clitarchus > Clitarchus hookeri. The sequence goes on along the minus strand of NQII01002094.1, from coordinate 298,577 downwards.
ACTTGCACGACTTTCCATCTCTACAATTGTGCTCTTTCTGTGAAATCCAGAGGTACAAGTTATGCTTTAAATTTACTGAATTTTCTTATGCTTTTATTTGGGCCTATAGCTTCTTGTTGTCGGACCACATTAGTTTTACATATATTTTTTTCCCATTTGTTACATGCATTTCACCACATAAGCAAATTATAATTTCTCCCTTATACTACACTTACATGCACAGGTGATCCATGTTGCCAAAAAATTAATATGTTAAGATATTTTTTTCTTCGCCAGTAATTTTTTTTGACTGCCATTTGTTTGGTTTGCACTCATGTGCAAAACTACAAGATGGGGAAACCGCAGCGCTGCGTTACGTCACCATCGGGAAACACGCGCATGTCGGTCTTGTGCTTGTCGACAGTGGCGCCCTCCCAAAGTAAAGCCACTCCAGCAGCGCGGGACGAAGCTCAGTTTTACGTTTGCGTGAGGAATGGATTCGGACAGCGAATGTCAAATGCGCGGTCAAATGGGCCAGCTCGCCCCCGGCTGGCATGGGGCATTATTGGCATTATTGATTATCAATAATTTTAATATGACATATTAATGTTATTTATTTAACTAAATTTCTCATCAAAAGTAGTTGCTAATTACTATAAAGTGGTTTAAGAGACCAATACTTGCTTTCAGTCATTTGATGACTTTATTATTCATTTAATGAATGAATTAAAAGGTACACTTTCAACTACAATAGGCATAAATCTATGATTTGTTCCACAAATTTCTGAACATTGCCCAAATAATAATCCATTACGATTTAACATTAAGCTTGCTTGATTTAATCGTCCAGGGGTGCCGTCAATTTTTACTCCTGATGAAGGTAATGTTCAAGAATGAATTACATCAGTTGATGTTACAATTATTCGAATAAAGGTATTGGATGGTAATACTATTCGATTGTCAACATCTAATAATCGTAATTCATTGATGTTTTCTTTATTTATTATATATGAATCAAATTCTGTATCATTGAAATCTGAATATTCATAAGTTCAATATCATTGATGCCCCACTGCTTTCGTGGTTATTATGGGTCTATTAATTTCGTCTATTAAATATAGTAAACGTAATGATGGTGTTGCAATAAAAAATAAGGTTATTGTAGGTGTTACAGTTCAAATTAATTCGATTATTTGTCCTTCTAATAAATTTCGGTCTGTATATTTATTGAAAAATAATATAATTATGATATATCTTACTGTGGTGACAATTATTATTAAAATTAATATAATATGATCATGAAATAAAATTAATTGTTCTATTAATGGTGATGCTCTATCTTGTAAATAAATATTAGGTCATGTAGTTATTTCTAATAAAAGAATTTCTTTATTTATAGGTCTTAAATCTATTGCACTAATCTGCCATATTAGAATTTAATTAGAATTGGTAATTCGTTATAGGTGTGTTCTGTTGGAGGCAAGTTGTGACTTCATTCTAATGATCTTGTTATATGTGATCTAAAGATGGTTTGTCGTATTGATGATATTCTTTCTCATAAAATTATAATGAATATTATTATACTTAATGTTGAAATAATAGCTCCTATTGATGATACAATGTTTCATGTTGTGAATATATCAGGGTAATCTGTCCTTATTGACCGCGCAGCCACGAGGCCACGTGCTGTGGGGCAGGCCAGCCAGCTGATGCGTACATTTGTACACCGTTGAACCGACGCAAGGTAGGTTTCTTCGGCTGGATTGTTTCTTTTTTTTTACGTGCCCCCGCGTTACATCGTAAAGGTCCCTAACTACGTTGTGCAAGTCTAGGCCAATGCGAAGTGAGACTATGGACAAAGCACAGGCAAACGCTACTATTCATAAGTTGGCTGTATTTTCAATTGGATACTGTGAGCCACGCATTGTACAGAGTGATTCTAAAATCATGGGACAAACATTGAGGGGTCGTAGAGCTCACTAAAACAAACAATTATTGTATAGGAATATATGGGCGGAAGTGACGCGTTGAGGCACAAACACAAAAACATAACACATTAACGGAAACATAAAATGTTCGTTAGCAGCATACTTAACGAATGATTCCGTACAGAAAATGTTAAAACGGTTGCTGGAAATGAATCCACCAACAGTCACGCGTGCTTGGCGATCTGTACATATGGCGTGATTGGCTGACAAAGGTGGCGTGCGTGAAATACCCGGCGTATTTGAATCTGTTCGCCAATCACTCCACCGACGCTACCAAGCTTGCATTACTGTCGGTGGTAGCAATTTTGAGCAATTATTATAAACATTGCTGTAAAAAGGCATTTAGCGGAGGCGTTGTCAATAAACAATGTGTTGCATGTAATTTGTTATTTTTGTGTTTGTCCCTCAAAGCGTCACCCCCGCCCATGTATTCCTATACAATAATTGTTTGTTTTAGTGAGCTCTACAACCCCTCAATGTTCGCTCCATGATTTTAGAATCAACCTGTATACATGGACGTCGGAGCTGTTGCCGCAGCTGCAGTTCACTTCATGAGTACTTAAAATTATATTTTATTCACTGTTACTTCCACCTTTCCTGAAGCCCTGCTAAAGTTCTACTCCAGGATATTCCTCCGACCCTTGCAAACAAAGCTTAACCGAGTCACGGGGGATAAGAAAGAATGTCAGTTTGTATGGGAAAAGAAAGTTCGAGGCCTAAAGTAAAGTTGTTTTCTGTCTGTTTTTAAAACACATATGTTTGACACTTGTAAAGTTTTCACATTCTACTACAGAGAACTCTGGCATACAACTTCTGACTTTCTTAAGGTGGCGTTATTTAAGACTAGTGAGTGACGTAGGCACTTCATTGTGAATGCTGGCATTAAATGTGCTTCGACCTTTACACTATTTTCAACACAACCTGCATCACACGAAAAGCCTTTTAAAAAAGAGTAAATCGCTTTTAGGTTTTTACAATGAGGCGAATCATTGGCTGTCGCTAACCTGAGTCTATTTTCAAGGGTTGATGTTATTACCGTTCAAATTATGTTTTTTTTTTAACTGATACTTCGACAAGACGTTGTCGTTTTAAACAGGAGGATGGTATTAAATTTAATTTAAGAAAAATATTATTTGCACTTATTTTTATTTTTTTATTTTATATTTAATTTTTTTAATTTAATTAATATATACTTTTTTTTTTTTGCTTTGGTTATTATTTTGGAGTCCAACAGAAAATGCGACATCAATTCCCCGCCAAAAAATTTGCTTGCTAATTTTCAGTGCGCAGGGAAACAGGCGTGTTTAAAACGTTCTACAAAACAATGAAAACGACTGTATAATTTTCACAATAATTCCCCGAATAACCGCTACATTTTTTATTTTCAACTTATTTCTTTTAATAAAATGTCTTTCCACTTTGGTGAATCGTGCTCTATTCTAAGCGTGGTTAAAACGGGTTTTTATTGTAGAATACAATACAATCACACGACCGGCATGTGGGTCATTGTTCGGCACGCGATCAATGAAATAAACTTACGTACAAAGAGAAATAAAGTGAACAACAATATTTTATGCCTTTTTGCGGGTAATATTAAAACTAATTTTAATTTAAAAAACAGTATTTAACGACTCTTTTGCGGATGTTTTGTGTTTGGATGACATATAAAATTGTCCACGTATTGCAACATTAATATTAAAAGTAAATACTCTGTTTTACCTCGTGTCAAAAACGTTTTTCCTTCAGCTTGCAACACAGATTTTATATTTGATTTTGGGCGTCGACAAGACACAAAGCATTACTTTGCACATGTTCCAAAGCCTGTATTGCTAGACTGCTGTTGTTGCCAAGATCATTTCTGTAACCGCCCGCAAGAAAAAAAATTGCGTATTTTTTGACGGCAACCACTAGTCAAAAATTAATCAATGCGGTAGAGTTATAATAGTTAAATAAATCTTTAGACACTCTTAGGTACGTCATGTCGAGCGAAATATTTCATTGAACCTTCTTTAATGGAACTGACGGCAAAAATAGCGAAAATTCAAGATGGCGAGGCCTGGTACCCGTTAAGTATAAGTTTAGTGTTCACTGCAAGTCAACGTGCCGGTTTCTGACAAGGACGACACGATGGTGCACTGGTCAGGCCACTCTTTTTGCATAACGGAAACATGGCGAACGTTGTCACCGGCCAGTGGGTTTTCTCTAGGAAGTCCCGTTCCTTCCATAGTTGCATTCCTTCTCTGCTCCATCCACAACTTTCTTCACCTTCGTCTGGAATAAGAAGACCTTGGCTGTCAAGTACCGCTCGGATCTTTCAGAATATTGCGTGCTATCGACAAAAAATGTCCGCTTATTATAATCGTGTCAATTCACAACTGAACCCATTGCTTAGACATTAGTTTTGCATACATGTGTTACAACAATTTTTTTTTTGTTCTGACAGTTGTCATAATCGAATATGCATCCTATAAACCACAAAAAGAGTGTACGCAATTGGTTTACACATATACAGGGAGTGACAGAAATAACTCCCGAATTTGCCACCGCCATTGGCTCGGCGCTAGTGGTGGTATGCGGCCCGGGGTTGTGTCATAGTGCAGCACCACTGCTGCCATTTCAGTCGCCATCATGGCATGGAGCGGTGAACATCGTGCGTTCGTCCTTGAAACCTATTTTTAAAATGGCGATTCTGTAATCACAACGCAGCGATTATTTCGTACGCGCTTCGGAATAGGTCAGCACGGTACAGTCCCTGACAGGAAAACCGTTCTATTGTGGGTTAGAAATTTTAGAGTCACATTTTCGGCTTTAAAAAATGCACCGCCAGGTAGACCTCGCAGTGCTCGAACTCCACAGAACGTTCAATTACTCCAACAAGCAGTTACCAAATCTCCAAGACGTCCAGCCCGTAGGCACGCTGCCAGCTTGGGAATATCTGATCGTAGTGTGAGAAGAATTTTACACCAAGACCTCCACTTTCATCCGTACAAAATCATGGTTGTGCAGGAACTTAGTGAACGTGATTGGGCCAACCGTATTGCATCTTGTCAGGCTATCCTGGAAAACGTTCCAACAGACGCAGTTGTGCTCTCAAGTGACGAAGCACATTTTCATTTATCAGGATTCGTCAACAAACAGAATTTTCGATATTGGGCAGAAAATAATCCTCGGCAACTTCATGAGCGGCCTCTCCATAGCCAACGTGTCACTGTTTGGTGTGCTGTATCAGACTTTGAAATAATAGGCCTGTATTTTGTTGAGGAGGAAGGACGAACAGTTAGAGTAACATCTCATCGTTACGTAGAGATGCTATACAACTTCCTGGAGCCGAAACTGAATGAACGTGGAAATCCTGCTGTATGGTTTCAACAGGATGGTGCCACCGCTCACACAGCAAGAGAATCTACGGCAGTCCTAAGACAAATGTGTCCAGGGCCTTTAATCTCACTGCGAGACGACATCCCGTGGCCAGCTCGTTCACCCGATCTTACCGCCTGTGACTTCTTTCTCTGGGGTTACCTGAAGAGTAGAGTCTACAAAAACAAACCGACGACAATCGATGAACTCAAAGCTGCTATCCGACACGAAATCGCGGAAATTCCACAAGAGATGACGAGGAGAGTAATACGTAATTTCAGAGTGAGGCTTCAGACATGTATAGACAGTGACGGTCGGCATTTGAGTGAGATTATTTTTAAAAAGTAAGTGAAAATTAAAAAAACGATTATGTTTAAAAATTAAGTGACAATTAAAACAAGATTATGTTAAAAAATTAAGTGACAATTTAAAAAATATGATTTTTAAAGATAAAGTAAAAATTTTAAAAAAATTGTTTATTAAACATTAAGTGAAAATTAAAACAATATTATGTTTAAAGATTAAGTTGAAAATTAAAAAAAGGTATGTTTAAAAATTATGTGAAAATTAAAAAAATTAAATCAATCTAAATGGCAAACATAGTTATTTTTAATGGTTTAATAAAATTTTGACTAGAATCGTTTGTGTATTTCTTTATTAGCCTTTCACATTCGGGAGATATTTCTGCCGCTCCCTGTAGTAAACGTACCATTATCAGGTACTCACAAAACTGTGAGTGAGTGAGTGAAGAGTTTTGGGCAGCTCGTAACAGCAAGGTCTTGAGAGCTGATGAGGGTGAAGCTAGGTTGAGTATGGAACAGCACCGGAATGCAAGGGCGTTTCCCCGGGAGTACCCCGAGAAGACCCGCTGACCAGCGGAATCGTCCGGCACGATTCTCACATGCGAAAATCCGGGAGTGACCCCGCCGGTTCGCCTTTATGGGAGGCGAGTAGTCTAACCACTACACCACCGCGGCCCCTCCACAAAACTGTGTTAATTAAGTTGATATTTACTGATGGCCAAAATAATAAACACTATAACCGTATTTACGCTTCAACACACTCTTACTAAACTAATCAATTGGGGTTAATGTGGAAATTGTGCTATTCATACTCAAGGCTGCGTGAGAGAAGAATCGCAGTTGATATACTGAAGCGCAGATTTCTTAAATCTAAAAGAAATGTTTCGTAGTTCATTTGACATGTGGATTGTCTTGGCAAAAATAAGGGAAATACGATACTGTAACCAAAGTGCGAACAAGATTCATAAAGGGACAGTTGTTGCAGCAGGCAGATTTGGTGAAGAGACCTTACGGACAACCCCACCGTGATGAAATACGTTGGGGAGATTTAACTGCCAGTTACACGAGAAAAATGCTGGTTTCGAGGAAACTGTGCTTGACCCTCTCTTTCCGTGGCCGCCCAACGAAATTACAAAGACGTGCCTCCCTCGTCCACTAATAATTAAGGAAATTAAAAATAATTCGACGTGCGTGCTTCATTTCCTAAAGCTGTTTTTCACTGATCAGTCATGAAAAATGTAAACTAACGCTCGTTGAATAAGATATGTTGTAGCAAATCAGCATTCACGGTGAAATCTGATCTCCGATGCTTGGGAATGTAGGTGAGGTCTAAGCCGAACTCTTAGAGTTGTGATTTAATTGGAATTTGTGTTAAGAAATTTTTAACACCGAGAGGCCACGGTGGTGTATTGTTGAGACTGCTTGTCTCCCGCCATACGGCGGGCAGGGTTCGATATCCGCAATTAGGAAACGTGGCATTTTCCGGTGGGTTTAACAGCAGTTATCTTATTTACTCCTTCGCTGCAGTACGTTGTTTTAAAAACAAGAAATTTTAAACAAGTGCATAAACATTAAAAAAAAAAATTAAATTTCTATACTAGAATACCCGAAGGGCCAAATGGTTAGGATGGTTGAAGCTTATTTATCTAAACTTACTTCACTTTATCTCTATAGGTAGGGTAAACCTCACGTGATAAAGCACATCCCAATTCACCATCTCACATCTCTGTCTCTCTCTTTCTCTTTCGCACATAATTAAAGAGGCTATATCTGAGTGTATGCACAAGATGTTCGCAGGAGAAGTGGCTAGTTGTTTGTATTTCGCTATTGTAAAATATGTTTTTTTCTTCTTGTCTAAATGTCTTGACAAAACTACAGGAAGGAAACTTGAAAATTGTTTTACACCTCGCGCATATGCACACAAAAGGACAAAGGGGACCTTTAATTCATTTATTACAAATGGACTGTGATCTTCGTGATTACCAACTTTGTGCTCATACTTCGATACACGTCCAAGGGAGAGATGAGTGGTTATCACCTGAGGTGCATACATTTCGCGAATTCATTCGGTGGGTGGTTGGACTTAAAGAAAGTGTACGTCTGTATTGCTGTTAGTATAGGGCTATTGTTGATCTGCGATGCCCTGGACAACAATAAGCATTAAGAAATACATATTTTGTAAGTAGGCCTGTAAATATGCTTGTAATATATACTTTCAGCATACAAAGTTTGGCCATGATTGTCTGAACGTTACGGCCGCCATGTTGAGAATATGTGTTTTATCTATTTAAAGCGCGAATTTTTACGGTGCCTTATATATATTATTACTTACGTGCCACATTTCGTGAGATCTGGTTGAGTAGTTTTCGAGATATAAAGTAAAAGCTTTATTTTTTTTTCATATAGTGTTATCTTCCAAAATGATGGACTAACAAAATGACGAATTTCTAAATTAAATTCTTACATGATGCACTGTCAACATACAAAATTTTGTTTAAAATGGTTCAAAGGTTCCCCAGATATGGAATAGCACCCAAACAATTTTAATGGCAGACATTTTGAAAGTAAGCACCCAGTGTGGTCGAAAACTATAAAAGTCTGATGTCCTCATTGAGTACTATATGTCTACCTACTTTGGCGAAATTCTGTTCACGCGTTCAAAAGTTTTCAGGGACACGCCCACTCACACCTGCGCACACACACCTACACGCCCACTCACACCTGCGCACACACACCTACTCGCACATACTCACACAGACGTTCATACAGGAATGTTATATCTTGAGCCTTTCCTCGCAAAGTAGACTAAAAACGGAGACATGTAGTGAGCGTGTTTGTGCCCACAGTTCAAAGATAAAAAAGCCTCTCATTACAGCGTCTGTACTGTAGGCGACTGAGGTCCAGTATTTAAAGGAGTGAGATGCCAAATGCATTTGCGAATTTCGCATATCTCTTAATTATTATTGATTCAAACCGTCCGAGGTGGTGCAGTAATAACACAATAGAATCGTTTTCGGGTGAACTTCGGTCCGGTTTCCGATCATACTTCCGGATCTATTTTTCCGTGGTTTTCCGAAGTCACTGCGGATGAACACCGGGATTGTTCTTACTGCAGACCATGGCCTCTTATGTCCATCCTCCTGATCATCAGAGTGACAGATTTCGTTCTTAATCGCCTTTCTGACAACAGACAATAAGCCGTTTCTACTGTTTCAACTACCATAGCGCGGATTGATACAAAGAACGTAGTTGCTGCCACAAAATTTATGGTGAAATGTACTTTGGAGCAGGGGTGGCGGAAGGTGTTAGTCATTAGGGTGTCAGGGCTAAGACAAAAAAAATCACATGTATTTTAAATTAAAATTTGAAACTAGCAAGTATCACAATATTGCAGAAAAATTCTTACTAACTTATTGAAGTTTACTCAAAACTTGAGTAATACACATACCTTTGTTCTATTTTAACGTCACAGCTGATACCATTTACAAAAAAATTTCGTATAATGCAAATTCTATAAATACTACACCATTCTCTAATAAGTTTATATGAAAACATTACCTAAATTTGTCTTTGCGTACGGTATTAATTTAACAATAAAATTCGTGATGTTAGTGCGGGTTTATTGTTTATTCTGAGAAACTGACCCATGCAGCTGTTTATTACGGGGTCGTATGAACCCCTGACCCACTGGTTCTGCCTCTCATGCTCGGGAGGAAGCTTAGTCCAGTATTCCTTGCATTCAGAATGTCGCGAAATCAACGCTTACGGCTTGTACCACCTAAATCATGGATTATGAACGATATGGCAGTTTTAGTGGCAAACTTCCCTCTTAAAAGAATGTAATTGTACGGTCTGTTAATACCGCGTGATAGAGATCGTTCGTCTCCCACCCTGACCAGTCGGGTTCAAATTCCGGCGGTTGGAGGGGGGGAGGGGTCGAACTCGGATTTTCGCGTTTGGGAAAAGATGCAGATGTTGCCGGTGACTGAGGGTTTCTTCGGTGTATTCCTTGTTTCTCCACGCCACTTCATTCCACCTCACTCCATCATCGCCGCTGAAAACCTCGACTTCCAATCACCGCTGAATATTATCCCACTCACTACGTGGTTCATTATTCACTTACTCGATGTATTAAGAAAATATCATCAGATTGATGGTAATGTAAAGTTTAGATATAGTCAAATGTTACAAAGTGTCTATGTTTGGTCAAATGGTAGGGGGAGGGAGGGGAGAGTGGTAGATCCTAGGAAAGGTTTACAAATGGCTTCAATTATTCACAAATAGCCTACATAGTCCATTCCTGGTTACTTCCAACTTTCCTGAAGCCCTACTAAACTTATACTGCTAAGATATTCCTCCGCCTTATGCAAACAAAGCTTATCCGAGTTTAAAAAATTACATCAAAGGGACAACGCACCGCCTTCGTGCGCACTCAGTGTAATAATATTTTGTATAAGAACCATTTCTCACTAGATATTATTAATACCCCTATATTATCACTGTTTTGTTCCTATTAATTATGAATGAAATATGGTAATTTATATAACATATAAAAAAAATTGCATTCAACCAGAACTTAGGTAGATTTCTGTGAACAGGAGTATAAAACACGTGTAATACATAGCATAATTAGGCAAAAACCAAGCACGTCATATATAGTGTGATTTTTCGAAGGTTTGATTCAAAAAGCGTGGAGAAACCAAATTGTGTTCGAATCTTCAGAGGATCAACTTCTTGGCCATGCAGAAGTAAAACACTGGAGTGAGCGAGCGGCTCTTTTACATAGAGGTCTCGAGAGCCGATAAGGGTGAAGCGAGGTGAGTATGGAGCAGTGCCGGAATGCACGAGCGTGGAAAACTGAGTCTCCCCGAGAAAACCCGTCAAACAACGGCATCGTCCGGCACTATTCCCACATGCAAAAATTCTAAAGTGACCCCACCGGGAATCGAACCCGTTTCTCCTTGGTGGGAGGAGAGAAGTCTAACCACTACATCACCGCGGCTCCCTTCATACCTTATGATTTCACTGTCGATGAGATATGAAGTCCTATCTATCAGTCACCGCATTTGATACGCTGAAGGTACATGTATTGCCCACCAGTTATTTAAAAGGGTAAAATCCACTCCATCTTCAATTTTTCTTAAATATTTTCGTCATGGAAATTTATGACCAGACATAAAAAAATCATAGCTAGACATGACATACAGAACTACTTAAAAAATTTTATGAAATCTGTAAGGTTTCAATAATAGCTCTATTTACCCAGGTGGGGTTGACATTATTAAATTATTAGGTAATATTTTATTACGGTTACAGACGTGAAACTAATATTGTAAGAAAAATAAGTTGGATATCGAAAAAACTGTTAAGATTATCCCTACGCCTTGAATTGCTTGGTTTTTAAATATTGGCTCTGAAAATTAAGTTTTGGAGAACAATACGTAAATCCACCATGCTTCCCCCCTTAACCGCGAGGATTCATCTCAACGTCTCAAAGGAGTAGCACGAGGGTGTGACTTCGCGACTGTCGAAACGAGCTCTTAGAGTTGACCAGCAGCAAAGAGAGGCGGCTGGAAGCTATCTAATTGGGCAGGTGAAAGGGCGAGCGGGCGCCTTGTCCGAGAACTCCTTCCCCGACGCCTCATAAACACAGTCAGCACGACCCGTCGAGGCCGCCTAGCCGACGACGGCCGCGCGCCTGTCACTCGACGCGACTTGCACCCGCATGTCTGCCAGGTGGTTGGGGGTAATGATTGGAGAGCCGGGGAAGGGGG
>NQII01002094.1:251466-286088 GCA_002778355.1 Clitarchus hookeri | reverse complement strand
CCACAATACACCGGTTGAGATAACTGCCCACACCGCAACCTGCCGCTCCTGCCTACGTCGTTACGAAGATGCGGTACAGTAAGAGTCCAAGACGTGCAAAAATGACCTGCTGTGAAACATCTACTGTGCGTTTCGCGCTGGCATGTCTATGCGGTTGTCGAGGCTAGGCCAAGATGTATATGACTGTTCACGGTAAAACTGAGCGAGTGGAGAGATTTGGGCGGCTCTTAACATCGAGGTCTCGAGAGCCGACGAGGGTGAAGCGAAATGAGTGTGGGGCAGCGCCGGAATGAAGTGGCGGGGGAAACGGGAGATCCCCGAGAAAGCACACCGACCAGCAGCATCTTCCGGCAAAATTCCCGCTTGCTAAAATCCGGGATCGACTCCGCCGGGAATCTAACCCGGTTGCGCGTAGGCGGAAGGCGAGTAGTCTAACCACTAGACCACCGCGGCCCCACGGTAAACTGAGCACTTTTGAAAGCCTTGCTTATGATATACTTCCATGCACGGTTTGCATTCTTCCACGATATGTCGAACTAACATTGCGGTCAAACTGAGCTATTTATTCATGCGTCATATTAAAAGTAAATATGATGCAAATGTACTAATTCTGACACTTAAATGCTATAAAACCAAATTGAAAGCAGAATAAATAATTTCATTATTTACAAATATTTACCGTAGACTTTTACTTCTGCGCTGAAACATGGAGCTATTTTCCCTCCGCCGTTACTAACTCTACTGGGTGCTTGACAATCAGCGTGCCCGTTAAAATACATTCAGATAGGGCCAGAGTTATATTTTTCAAAGGCCGACTTTAAAGTGCTCAAAGAACCGTGAACAACCATTGGGTAGGTAGGTAGGTCCTAACGCCTCGTCGACAGCGAGGTCATTGCAGACGGAGCAAGTTGCTCAGAGGAGCAGGAACGGGGAAGGAATCGGCCACGACGTGCGGCGAGGAAACATCCCAGCATTCGCCTCGAGTGATTTCGGGAAAACACGCAAAACCAAAACCAGGATTTCGAACCCAGGTCATCCCGAACGCGAGTCTGAAGGTTGACCTCTGCGCCGACACCTCGCTCGTTTAATGCGGCAGTGAGCAAACGACGTCTTCAACGGCGATGCAGGTGAAGAGAGGTGATGGACCGTCCACAGACTGCAATCGCAGGGGAAACGGGAGAACATCGATAAAACTCGCAAGTCAACGGCAACGTCCGCTACGTTTGCCTGTTACGAAAATGTGGGTTTGACCACGTGGGAATCTAATTCTGTTCGTCCTAGTGAGAGGCATCGATGTATCCGCTATCACATTGAGGATTTTTGTTCCTTTCTGAGTGAATTGTGCGTTCTCTTTCCAGTATGAATAATTATTATGTTTTATATCATATCTGATATGTTACAAGCACGTCTTTCATTTCTGCAATAAAATTACCAGAATTATGGAAAATTTAGGTTTTTAATATTTAATCAGATATTGCTAATGTATTAATAACAGTTATAAAACGGAATGTTCGTCCCAATACATCATACGCGAACATATTTAATTTAATTTTGCACAGATTCCATGACAAGTAAAGTAAGAAAGCTTATTTTAAAGAGGAAAATTATTGATGCTTGGATGTAAGAATAACGCGACCGTAAATGCATATTTTTAAGTCAAAACTTCAAAGTGCCGAGCTATATAAAAATGCAGACCTATACAATTTTACAATTTATTTGCATGCCAGTGTACGCGCAGATAGGGTGCCTGATTCGCGCCAAAAATTGAAAACGCAGGGTGGTATGTAATGTCTTACGCGTGTATTTGCAGTTTCCCATTTGTTGGTTGCGTATCCTCGCGAGAAAACCTTTTTATTAACTAGCCTGAGTCAATCAGTACTCGGGTAGTAAACGTGTGTGATCCATGGGACGACACCCTAGTGCATGNTTTATTAACTAGCCTGAGTCAATCAGTACTCGGGTAGTAAACGTGTGTGATCCATGGGACGACACCCTAGTGCATGAAATAATTAAAACATTTATACATCGATAGTGTAATTGAGTATAGGTCCGTAAAATGTGCAGATTCTTTCTGCGGCATGTTAGTATTCAAGCACGTGTATTCGTTTGAACCGACCAATTTTTTTTTTACATGCCTTGTAATAAATATGAAGAAATGACTTGACTGTATCGCAAGCAAGCATTAGAACCAAGTTGTATTGAAAAATTAATCTCACGATGGCAGAAGTGAGAGGACAAATGACTGTGGGCTGAGTATGTAAATGACTGGGTTTTGAATTACAACTAGTCGTAAAATATTTTCAGCAAAATTAGGTGTCCCTCTCTAAAGTGTTATCACAGAATTACGAAATGTAGTTTAGTGTCTTAAAACGTCATTAATNTGTAAATTTGCGGGAGCAGAACCTGGATTCTGCTCCTCTTGCATGGCACTAGAGCAATTGCTTGTTAAATTGTTACATGTTCACATTGTTAAATATTTCTGTCACACATCGTAAATGAATGGGCTTTAGTCATTAGGGCTATAGCACTATTAAACTTACACAGTGACACGGTGATACGAAAGACTAAATCAACCAAGCGATACGAAAGCACTCAAATAATGGTGAACAATTTGAAGAACGCACGGGTCAGTTACTGTATAATTATTGTCCACGTCGTCTCCATCGATGTTGTTATTTTAAAGTAACACATATNAACGCACGGGTCAGTTACTGTATAATTATTGTCCACGTCGTCTCCATCGATGTTGTTATTTTAAAGTAACACATATAAATCGAGGAGGGGAAAAACATTTATTTTCTTTTTAGAGTTACCTTTTTTTTTTTTTTTTCATTAACGTTGTCGTTTTGTTTTTCCGTTGCGCCACACGGGAGGTAGACTGCTCCCGAACTAGCGCTTGCGTGCGAAAGCGACGTTTGCATGTTTGTTTTTAGTGTTTAGTGGGCAATTAAGAAGGCGCTGGGTGGGAACTCGCTGCTCGTCGCGCGGTAGGGTCAGCTGCCATCTTCGCGTGTCCCACCGTCATAACAAATATTTCATTTTCCGAAAGCATCGCCTGACTCGGCCCTTCCCGGTGCAGTGTATATATTNTCCCACCGTCATAACAAATATTTCATTTTCCGAAAGCATCGCCTGACTCGGCCCTTCCCGGTGCAGTGTATATATTTAAAAAAAAAACTGAATACTTAAAGCGACGTGAAAATATGTTTGAGGCCGGGTAGCGGCCATCGCTTGAATTCCGGTNAAAAAAAAAACTGAATACTTAAAGCGACGTGAAAATATGTTTGAGGCCGGGTAGCGGCCATCGCTTGAATTCCGGTTACAGCGACAGTAGTTCCTGGCGCACATGGGATGCTTTACGCTTCAAGATACTGCGAGGGGCGAGGTAAGCGAAAAACACGCTGGGGGAGAATACCCTAAACGGGGGTATAAATTTCTACGGGGCGCATTCGGGCGGTGGTCACATTCGAAAGGACATAAGAAGACGATGTCCGGGTACACGAGGAAGATCTGCAGTGTGGAATACAATCGCGAAGCCTCCGATATACGACGCTATTCACCGTTTGACGGGGAAAAGAAAGAAAAAAACAGCCTTGCCATGCCCGCAGTCTCTATAGCTTACGTCTGTCGCACAATAACACCGAGGAGACTTTGTCGGGAAAAACCCCGAGCCAGAAGTATATCCCTGTGGAAGCGTATCGTTACCTGGCCCCTCCTCTTGTCGTTAGTTATCGCAGGGAAATGACGGCGTTAAATTAACCTGTACGGTTTTACAGGCACTTTGAAATACTAATAGGCGTTGCGGTGGTGTGCAATTCTAATGTATTGCATGAAGTTTCCATGACGTAGTCATTGTTAACGGTTGAATCTACTATGTTATCCGGTATTGGTAGGCCCATGCATTTTGTACTTTTTCCTGACAATTTCTGCACTTGCTTTTCAATTTCAATGAGTGCAAGGTAATAAAACTTTGTCAATGATTGTTGCTTGTGAATTAAATGGTAAAAATTTTTATTAGTATTTCGCTGTTACAAATATATATATGCTACCATGGAGTTTTTTTTAGGTCTTTTTATTCTACACAATTCTTTACTACATGATATTGTTCCATCTTTAACGGTTTAGACGGCGTATTGCAAGGGAGCGCGCTGGCTGCAAACTTTTTTCCGACTTGATTCACTATTATAGTCACTGCCTATTCCTTATGTTACTTTACGTAACAAAATCTATTATAAAACCTGGCCCGAGAACATAGCTATGAATTAAAAAAAAAAACATTTAAATCGGATAAGTGGTTCTCGAGAGATACGCGCAATAACAGACAGACAGACAGACAGAAAGACGTTGAGTTTTATAATATGTATAGATATACCTGCAAGTACCTACAAAATATAAAGTAAGTTATTTGATTGGGAAGAATACATTTACCTATAACATTTTAAGAGCTCTGGGTAGCTAGGAAACATAAACAGTTAATGAGTAATGTGGTCATGTTTTATTGAAATTGTTTTTTTATTATAATTAGTTTAATTGTTTTAAGTGTTTTACGTTATTAAAACTTGCAATAGGCTACATTTATTTTTGCACGCAACTACACTTTACATCGCCTGTAGCTTTTGCACGAAAAGCTGTATACGGTTTTACATTGCTGAGTGTCCGCCATTTTGCTGAAGCTTGTGAAGATACGTCAGTATAGTACAAACATTTCTTGAGGTCTGTTACAAACATTTGTAAAATTACAAACAATTTCATTTTTTTTAGTGTGCTCAACATTTACGTTTTCTCGTCCTGATAATATATGGTAATATACGTATATCTATGTACAGGTTAAAAGCTTATATGATTGTCAAGGAAGTTCAATTGTATTATTTGCAGTGAAGGAACAAAAAAAACCAAACTATTTTTAGCAGTGCACAAAACGTGTATAGACACAGCTTTTGTAATGATAGTCTTATAGATGAAGTAAGTACGACGTTGAATAGGCCTATTTTAATTTTCCGTACACAGTTCAATTTTAATTATATTAAAATCATTAGTTAAAGACTGTTTTACTTCTATTCGCCAGTGGTTGCCCCTTTATAATACCCTTCCTACGTTTGTAAGAAATTTGGACCTTCATAGCCGAGATTACAAACAGGCCCCGTTATATTTATACATTTGTGGCAGTAAAGCAAATATAGATGCTGTGTTAAGTTAACAAATTCTACGAACTAACCAACAATACTTTTTCCATAAAATATTTTAGACTGTAATTTGTAAAAAAAAAAAAAAAAAAAANGAATATATCAAGATTCCATTTTCGTCTGAGCTGTAACGAATACACGCGATTTGATATCTTTATATGCTGTGGTGACAGTAAAACTGGAAATTACTTTTTTATAACACTACAAACTTAACCAAAGAACTTCAGTATTTCGTAATTGTAGTGTTTTTTTTTTTTGCAAACTACTCGAAGAAAATAATTTCATTAAAATATGCTTATTTTTTAAGTTATTTATATTTTACCTGCATGTTGTCAATTTTCCGAAATGATTTTAGAGCGTTTCAAGAAAATTTAACAATAATTTTGTTTGTACAACCAAATCTTGAAACAAAGTAACGGAAAATACGCAAAACTTACAGTAAATGGCATTTAGCATATTTCTTTATTTGTTTTATTTAAATCACAATTTGAACATAATGTATTCCGTTATTTCTCTTTGCGCGACTGTCAAACTGAACGACAATTTCCAGATTTTTTTCGCAGGCTCTTAGAAACAATTAGGCATACAATTTGAACGTTATTTTCGCGTAAATGGCTTCACCCATAATTTTAAACACCTATAAGTATGACTGGCACATTAAAACTGCTGGAAAGCCAATTTTCGTTATTTTTACTTTTGGGCAAAACTCCCTTCAGCTCGTAAAGAAAATAATTGTTATAATTGTGGGTAAACACAGGTAAGGAAATGTTTGTGGAACAAGCAACTGAACTAACCCACGACGCAAGGAATCTGGAAAGCGTTGTCTTAATACGTTTCTACCAGTGGCGTGTGGTGGAGTGTTGCAAGGGAAGCTGGTGCTTGCTCAGTGTTGTACACACTCTGCGCACGCAGCTGGAACTGTTGACCTGAGTGGCGGGGCGCCCATTACGCACGTGCTGTGACGTCAAATACACTACTACGTTTAAGTGGCCAATGTGTAAACTAGCAAACGATTAGGTATAACACAGAGCAAAACACAGCTTACCTAGCAATAGTTCAACACACGCCGCTGGAGTCTAAGTATCTTAAGCGAATGTTATTTTACAGATTTCAGTAACAGGCAAATATTTAAAACATGTTAATACTTCCTTTAACCAAAATTTAAAACAAAAATTATGAAGAAGTTTTTTTTTTTTTAATAAATCCATAAATATCTTTAAGTTTGCCGTATAAATTTTATCCAACGCAAATTATTTAATATCGGTTACGGGGGTTAGTGTGTCTAATATTCAAATTTAAAAAAAAACGAGCAGAATTTTGACATGTAGTAATGAAAAAGCCATAAAATATATTTATTTGACAAAACTATTATGTGTAATATATAAAACATAAAATGTGTTCTACGCAAATATTATATTTATTCGCGCTCAATGTAATCGCTTCCATTTGCCCGTTTGCGGCGAGCAAATGACTTGGCGTAGTAGCTGGAAACTCCGCGAGCTCAAGTGGCGCTGCGATAGCCTTTAAACGTCTGTACTGTATTGTTACTTCGGTTATTAGTCACTCGACTCCCGTCACGCTCTGCAGGATTGTGCATCGGTAGCATACAAGTAGAAAGACGCCGAGCTAATCACGTAAAACTGTCGAGTTTAGCCTAGACGTAAAAAAAAACACAACGCGACAGTTCTGTCACAAAGTACTTAAGAATAGAGAGATTAAATAGCCTATATGTTCAATAAATCCAGCCGCACACGGCAGCAAAATGGCGGAACTGACCCGCAACGTGTTGGAACGTCGTTCGCCAATCAGCGCCTGGTAACATGTTTGCCAGCCGGCAGCCCAGCCAATAGAGAACGTTTCGTAGCATGCAGTAGCTAATTAGACACAAGGACCGTTCTCATAGATTCGCGTAGCCAGAGCATGGGTTCGCGAACATCAAAGGAACCTCAACGCCATTCCGTCTACAAAGAGGAGACGAGAGATTTGGGCGGCTCTTAACATCGACGTCTTGGGAGAGCTGATGAGGGTGAAACGAGGTGAGAATGGAGCAGAGCCGGAATGAAAAGGTGGAGAAACGGGATATCCCCGAGAAAAACCCACCGACCAACGACATCGTCCGGCACGATTCCTACGCGAGAAAATCCGGGAGCGACCCCACCGGGATTCGAACCTGGTTCCCCTAGTCGGGAGGCGAGCGATCTAACCACTACCCCACCGCGGCTCCATTTCGTATATTTGTACTTATCTTCTCCGTATTTCTGTATACACACCAAGCGCTGTCGTTGGTTCATTGGCTGCTGCCTTCAGGATGAGCACTTTAGATTGTACGTGATTCGCTCGGTCCGTTTCTATATGTATATGCTGGTTCAGGCATAGCGAGTGTGTCAGGAGACAAATGGCCGAATCACCATAGTAGTATGGAAGGTTTAAAGTCTGCCCTTGCTTCGCCTGAACTCGCGAACTCCTCAGACATAATATTCCAGCTGATTTTTTTTTTACCTATTATTTCCGGGTTTTCTATTTAATCTTTTCAGTTTAAATTAAATCTTAAAATTCACCTACCGAAGGTGC
Organism: Clitarchus hookeri; assembly: GCA_002778355.1. NCBI lineage: Eukaryota > Metazoa > Arthropoda > Insecta > Phasmatodea > Phasmatidae > Clitarchus > Clitarchus hookeri. The sequence continues at coordinate 278,334 of NQII01002094.1, read as the reverse complement.
ATCCAAACTTTACCCAGGATTCGAAACTACATTATCTTCTCGCGGTAGCTTGCGGTCCTTTCCACTATGGCATTGATGTTGATATTGCAAATGTTATAGTAACTTAACTAATCGTTGAAGAACGGGAGTAGGTCTGCTTTTTGCTAATCGCTAATAGCGAATTTTGTTTTCTAATTTGAATTACAATTTATATAATCATTTAATTGATTAGCTTTATACGTAACTATTGCAGAAATGTTATTAATTACTTCTATTTATTGCATGATAACCTAACCAGATAATTGACTACTAGTGAACTATGACGATTAGTGAAAGGAAGCCGTGGTGGTGTAGTGTTCAAGACCATTTGCCTTCCACCATGGTGAACCGGTTTTGATTCCCGCCGGGGGTCAAACCCGGATTTTCTCACGTGTCTGACATTGCCTCTGGCCGGTGAGTTTGCTCGGGGTACTCTCGTTTCCTCCCGCTCTTACATGTCGTCGTTGTACCATCTGCACCTCGTTTCACCGAGTCAGCTGTTAAGTGCCGCCAAAATCTCTCTTTTTGCTCTCTCTCTCTCTCTCTCACTCTCTCTCTCTCTCTAAGATACACTCTAAAAAACAATACAGTCATTTGGGGTAATTTTGTACGGCACATTTTCATTTAAAACAAAGTTTTCATATTTTGCATTTTCATGTAGACTTTGTGTTAAAGACTACATTTGCAGAGTTTCGTCCCGTCTTGATTTGTAATTAAATTAGGTAGGTGTTACAAAGTTTCCCTGATTTTACAAGTTACCTCCAAATGACTGTACAGCTGAATATTGCGGGTGGAATGAACTCTTTAACACTTGGTCATTGGCTTCTTGATGAGCGAGAAAGGGAATGGGGATTGGAGCGTGCGGTCTGAACATTTACCAAGGTGTGGCACAAACCGAAAGGGAAGAGAGAGAGAGAGAGAGAGAGAGAGAGAGAGAGAGAGCGTGTCCTAAGCGCGTGGGCACTCTCATTGGAAGTGTTTACACCTCGCATGAATTTCGCGGGCGACACTTCGGGCCTCAGGGTGCCTGGTAATATTACGCTAAGTGTTTCCATTCTTACTTTTTTTTTTCTTTCTCTTCTGTACAGTCCGACAAACGAACATGTAGGAGCGATGGGTACCCCCACCACCCTCTTCTCGCACTACAGTCGCCCACGTCGTGAAGTTACTCAAACGAGAAGCCCGAGTCAAACACCGAACACGTTTCTATAGGCTGTTCACGGTAAAGTGAGCAATTTTGAAAGCTCTCTCATTTGGAATAGTATTCAATAAATGTATTTTATTTTAGCCTTAGACGACTTCCGGGTGCGGTGGAATATGCACGCTGTGTTTGTTACTCACATGGCAATATTGATTTTAAAAAGATTGTTGAAGGATAAAAAAAAAATGGCTGAAAGTATAAAGTAACTAGGACCTCAAAAGTGCTCACTTTACCGTGAACAGCCTATAATGANTTCAGGATGAGCACTTTAGATTGTACGTGATTCGCTCGGTCCGTTTCTATATGTATATGCTGGTTCAGGCATAGCGGTGTGTCAGGAGACAAATGGCCGAATCACCATAGTAGTATGGATGGTTTAAAGTCTGCCCTTGCTTCGCCTGAACTCGCGAACTCCTCAGACATAATATGCCAGCTGAAATTTTTTTTTACCTATTATTTCCGGGTTTTCTATTTAATCTTTTCAGTTTAAATTAAATCTTAAAATTCACCTACCGAAGGTGCATCCAAACTTTACCCAGGATTCGAAACTACATTATCTTCTCGCGGTAGCTTGCGGTCTTTTCCACTATGGCATTGATGTTGATATTGCAAATGTTATAGTTACTTAACTAATCGTTGAAGAACGGGAGTAGGTCTGCTTTTTGCTAATCGCTAATAGCCAATTTTGTTTTCTAATTTGAATTACAATGTATATAATAATTTAATTGATTGGCTTTGCACGTAACTATTGCAGAAATTTTATTAATTACTTTTATTTATTGCATGATAAACTAACCAGACAATTGACTACCAGTGAACTATGACGATTAGTGAAAGGAAGCCGTGGTGGTGTAGCGTTCGAGACCATTTTCCTCCCACCATGGTGAACCGGTTTCGATTCCCGTCGGGGGTCAAACCCGGATTTTCTCACGTGTCTGACATTGCCTCTGGCCGGTGAGTTTGCTCGGGGTACTCTCGTTTCCTCCCGCTCTTACATGTCGTCGTTGTACCATCTGCACCTCGTTTCACCGAGTCAGCTGTTAAGGCCGCCAAAATCTCTCTTTTTGGCCTCTCTCTCTCTCTCACTCTCTCTCTCTCTCTAAGATACACTCTAAAAAACCATACAGTCATTTGGGGTAATTTTGTACGGCACATTTTCATTTAAAACAAAGTTTTCATATTTTGCATCTTCATGTAGACTTTGTGTTAAAGACTACATTTGCAGAGTTTCGTCCCGTCTTGATTTGTAATTAAATTAGGTAGGNCTTCATGTAGACTTTGTGTTAAAGACTACATTTGCAGAGTTTCGTCCCGTCTTGATTTGTAATTAAATTAGGTAGGTGTTACAAAGTTTCCCTGATTTTACAAGTTACCTCCAAATGACTGTACAGCTGAATATTGCGGGTGGAATGAACTCTTTAACACTTGGTCATTGGCTTCTTGATGAGCGAGAAAGGGAATGGGGATTGGAGCGTGCGGTCTGAACATTTACCAAGGTGTGGCACAAACCGAAAGGGAAGAGAGAGAGAGAGAGAGAGAGAGAGAGAGAGCGTGTCCTAAGAGCGTGGGCACTCTCATTGGAATTGTTTACACCTCGCATGAATTTCGCGGGCGACACTTCGGGCCTCAGGGTGCCTGGTAATATTACGCTAAGTGTTTCCATTCTTACTTTTTTTTTTCTTTCTCTTCTGTACAGTCCGACAAACGAACATGTAGGAGCGATGGGTACCCCCACCACCCTCTTCTCGCACTACAGTCGCCCACGTCGTGAAGTTACTCAAACGAGAAGCCCGAGTCAAACACCGAACACGTTTCTATAGGCTGTTCACGGTAAAGTGAGCANATTTAAGTCTGCCGCGAATAGCTTTCAAAAAATTAATTGTTTTAAATGAACACCGGCGTTAATTAATGATGGCAGAAATTATGCATTAGGACTGCCCGTATCCCGTCTGTGGTTCGTTGGCAGTGTGGACGGTTGTCTGCGTCTGTCGTTTCAATATCTTCAGTGTGTGATCACCACGTGTTGACAGATATTGCAGAGGATAGAAATAAATTACAGAAGAGCTTCCCCCCCTTTTTTTTTTTTTTCAATCTCTCTAGAAATGTGATAGGGAATACGGGAGAACCCAGTGTAAAACGGTTTTTTTTTCTCAGCAACTGGCCTCGCCGAAGTTTAGCACCAAAATCGTATCGGCGAGAAATCTGCCCCCAGAGTAACGTATTGAATTAGGCAAAGTATGTATATTTAGAGTTGTTTTAATTTTTAGTTGAAATTTTTGTTTTTTCTCTTATCACATTAAATTAATTGTGTTATATCCGGCAGCTGGTACTTCTGGAGTTTTTCCTTCTGTGATTGTTTAAATTGTGTTTGTTCCTAAGGTATATTATGAAATTTTGCGTCGCTCTTGAATACGCCATAAATACTTACGTGCATATAAACACATTATACTCGAAACGCTTCACTAAGGAAGGCTGAGTTCAAAGATTTCTCTATTTATTTCCTGCCTTCTAGAATAAAATATTTTGTTAACTTTTCGGAATATTTTTAAATAGTAAGTCAATTAAAGCTTAATTTTTACAATACAAAATTAATCAAAAAAAAATATTATATACATTTAAAATTAAATTAAAAAGAAGATATACCATGTTTTACAATTAACTAACTTGTTATTCTGAACACTAAATAAATGAAAGTTAATAGTTCAGTTTCATTTGTTTTATATCTCTCGCAAATGTTAATGGAGTAAATACAATAGAACAATACGGTAAGCGTGCATTTGTTAACATTCGGAAACGAAAAACTACTCGAACGACAATTATTTTATTCGCTGTAAATTGTATTATTTGCAACTACTGAGTAATATTTTAAGTGTAAAAATTTGGTATATTTTTGGATGGGTGGGATTATTATACTCAAAACATTTGATCTAGTATATGTAGTGTTTGAGTAAAACTTCCACGCTGTGGATTAAATAATTAGGGACATGTTTTCAATTGGTTTTAAAGAATAATATAATCAACCATGGCTTCAATTTTTCGAAAATCAAGTGATATTAACTTAAACCGTTAGAAGATAATCCGTTAAACTCGATGGCTGTAGATACTTACTAACGACAGTCGTCACCATCTGTAATTTGTAAATTAGTAATCGCCGTAAAACAGTATGTNTGGCTGTAGATACTTACTAACGACAGTCGTCACCATCTGTAATTTGTAAATTAGTAATCGCCGTAAAACAGTATGTTTGCTGCGTTTACCAGAAAACAAATATCGTTATTTACGTCTTATGGAGAGTTAATTTAAAATGGTTATTTTAAGAANTTGCTGCGTTTACCAGAAAACAAATATCGTTATTTACGTCTTATGGAGAGTTAATTTAAAATGGTTATTTTAAGAAATTATTTTACTTTTTCTTTGTCTGCAGATTGAATAGGTCTAATTTCGTGTTCAAAATTTAGGTGTCACATAAAAATTATTTTAAGCTGTTTTAATTCATTTATTAACGTTAAGTATATTTATTGAATTCATGAAGCGTAATTGGTTATTAGGAGTGATTTCGTACAAGTGCCTTATGCATTCTATATCAATTATAGTGCAGCTTAATACTGTGCCACTACTCATTTGCCCACTCGTCTCAATATACGGGGAGGCGAGTGTTCAAACCACTACACCACCGCGGTCCCCAGAGCTTTCGAAAGTACTCAGCTAACAGCGAACGGTCTATGACGGGATGTGAGAAGAAGGGAGATAGGGTAGGACGTTGCGCTTCGTTACAACGAGATGTAACACAAATAAAGCTACAAGGGGATCGATGATGGAGTACACTTGTCGTCGGCGAAGCCAGTCGGAGAGAGAAGTAGGATCGGTCGGTGGGGGTGGAATTGGTCCCTGAACAAGACAGGACGCTTTTCCCTCATGTCGCCAACAAAGATGTCGGTGTCTTGTCGGTTGACCTCGGAGGTTCGTTGCTGTCGTCTCGACGCCACGCGAACCTTCAAGCTACCAGCGCGACAGCGACGTGTGGTGACCTATTGCAAAGCAAGCCGTGGTTTTGCTCTGAGCTACACCTGATCGTTTGCCAGTCTACACATCGGCCACTTAAACGTAGAATTGCGGTTGACGACATCGCAGCACGTGTGTGATGGGTGCCTCGCCCGCTCTCTCGTGAGTGGCCGCAGCGGATTCAGTTTCTCCCGGCTCCGCCCTCGTTACCGGTCCCTGCTGCGTGCGCCGAGTGCGTGCAGCACTGGGCAAGCACCAGCTCACCTTGCAACACTTCACCACACGCCACTGCAGCGTGAAGCACTTCGAGGCGCCTGCGCATAGTCCTCTGCACGCCTCTGCCACAACGTCACCTCTTCGTGAACGCAGCGCAGTTTAACCCATTCAGTCCATAATCGGGGATGTGTTGCCCTAAGGGTATTTATGGTNCCTCTTCGTGAACGCAGCGCAGTTTAACCCATTCAGTCCATAATCGGGGATGTGTTGCCCTAAGGGTATTTATGGTCGGCACTGAACACAACAATGAATCAGTGGCCGGTTATTTTGAGCGTCTTCCTTGTGGATAATCTGATTCGTTCAAGTTTCTACACCTCTTCTTTGTGAGCGGTTAACGCCGACACCAGCGAACACGCAGTATGTTGTTCACTGATTGCGGAAAGCACGATTAACACAGGTACANAGCGGTTAACGCCGACACCAGCGAACACGCAGTATGTTGTTCACTGATTGCGGAAAGCACGATTAACACAGGTACAGTGCTCATCAAACATTTTTAATGATTGCAGTATAGATTAATTTAATAAATAATAATTTACTTATTTATTTTTTCAGCTTTTTGTTTGACTTTTAACACTCAAAATTATAAATAGTTAAAATTGCTCGAAATGAGCGAATTTGACTGCAGATTTGTTGAAACTCCTCCACTTGAATCAGTAAAGCTCTAATGATCGTTTTAGTTTCTGGTATTCACTGATTAAACAGTGATTTTCACAGGTCCCTAGTGAATTTCACTGGCCTGACAGCAAAACATCAGCGCGTTCCACAGATTTGCCAGTAGATAACAACTCATTTACTGAATATTTAGTAAATTACGGTACTGATTGAAAACACTGATTCAGATTTGGAGTTCACGTGCTCTATATTGCAGCCAGCTTGGACAAATCACAAAGTTCTGTTAAACTCAAGATATATGAATGCAGTTGGAAAACCCCAGCCTATAAATAAGTCAATTTGTAACATAACAAGGCCCGAATAAAATATTTTAATGACATTCTTATACAAAGGGGGAAAAAAAATGTTGTTCTTAGTGAGTGAAGAGATTTAGGCGGCTCTTAACAGCGTGGTCTTGAGAGCCGATGTGAGCGAGTTGAGGTATGTATGGAGCAGCGCCAGAATGAAAGGGTGGGGAAAACGGGAGATCCCCGAGAAAACACGCCAAGCAGCGGCATTGTCCGACACGATTACCACATGCGAAAATCCGAAATTGGCCCGGCCGGGGATTGACCGGTGAGAGGCGAGCAGGCTAACCGCCCAGCCACCGCGCTCCGTTGTTATTCTTGGTATAAAATAGTTCAATTATATATTTGTCACATCACTGTGTGTGTGGGTGTGGACGTAAATTAACGGTAAACGTGCTGACTTTGACAAACGTTTAGAAACCAGTTTAGAAAACAATAAAGGACAACGTTAAATAACGGCTTTGGACTACATATTGAATAAACGTTTTGAGAGAGTGGTACATTTTTCTTTAGGTTTAACTTTACGCCGTAAATTTTGACATGTTCTCCCGGCTCACGAACGCACTGTGCTGGCAAAACATATGCCCAAAGAGTGTGCAAAAACCATTATCTAACGTTACCGCTCCTCGGTTTTCGAAAATTCGCTTCCAGAAATAAAACTTTAGTTAACGTATTTCTCATTTATATACTCCCATTGCTCTCTTCTTGGCTAAGGCTTCTCAAGTTTTTTTGGTTTTATTTACTTAACTACTAAAATATAAACCAATTGCCTTCTGCCTTTAAACTAATGCGGGCTACGAAAAAAAATAATTTCTTGATTGAATGTTACTTTATAAAAACCGGAANCCTTCTGCCTTTAAACTAATGCGGGCTACGAAAAAAAATAATTTCTTGATTGAATGTTACTTTATAAAAACCGGAAAGGAAAATCTGTGATGGAAAATCAGCATGATGGCTTGATATAAATCCTGAAATTTCAGTGACTAGGTTAAATTAACGGGTGATCTAATGATAAACAAGAATTTACGTTGGTGCTCACATTGTATCTTTGTGAATACTCAATCACTTGCAATGCACTGGTTTTAAAAATTATATCGAGATTTTTTACTGTTTATATAACTTACACGGCCTATAAATATGACGCATGCATTTAATCAGTTATATCCTTAAAGNCCTTCTGCCTTTAAACTAATGCGGGCTACGAAAAAAAATAATTTCTTGATTGAATGTTACTTTATAAAAACCGGAATGGAAAATCTGTGATGGAAAATCAGCATGATGGCTTGATATAAATCCTGAAATTTCAGTGACTAGGTTGAATTAACGGGTGATCTAATGATAAACAAGAATTTACGTTGGTGCTCACATTGTTTCTTTGTGAATACTCAATCACTTGCAATGCACTGGTTTTAAAAATTATATCTAGATTTTTTACTGTTTATATAACTTACACGGCCTATAAATATGACGCATGCATTTAATCAGTTATATCCTTAAAGTAACGTCCTGTGGAAAGCGGATGTTTAACATTTCGTCACTTGGGTATTCAAAACCTGTCGCAACGTTATTGCCATAAAATAGGATATCAATACTTTGCCACAAAATGGAGGACAATTCTGTCCTTCAGTATGTATCGTATATGTCATAATGAATTCTAACTTTATCTAAATCGAATTGTTCAGAGAGACGATAACACTGAAATTCCTTTCGCAAGAACAAATAAAGTTGAGAAATTGGAAATGTTGTTATTCTGTGAACTTGTATTTACAGCTATCCGTGTTTTAAACAGCGTCTTGTTACAATGATTCCACGTTTTTGTAAAGATATGATTCGTGGCAAATGCTGGTACTGTTGAGTGTCACATTTGGGATTAGAGAATACCAGCTGCTTTACGTATCCCCATACAAGATCTTCTTTACGCGTACCAAGTGGTATGCAATATGGTACAAGATAATTATATAAAATAATTATATACAATATGTCATAGGTATCATAAAATTATTAAAGCTGAATGTCGGTTTTGATGTTTCTAACTTCTGGTTCATTTTTTTTTTTTACATTATTAACCTTCATATTTTAAAACTCAAGTGTGTGTTATTTTCGTAGATCAGCGCATTGGAGGCACGTTTAATAGTTTGGCAGGAAAACTTAAATTACTAACACACTGCAACGCAGTTCAAGCGCTAGATAGGCGGGGACCTTAACACAGAATTCAAATAAAATCTCTTGGGAGCTCAAATATTACGTCATGGAGAACTCGTTTCGTTTATGGAGCAGCCAGACTATCCACCGATAAAACCGCGTGTTTGTTATTAATATGCGAGGCGTTCTGAATATATCACTATTACGTATTCAATCAAACTATTCTTCTTTAATATTCGTGTGCATTTTTTTCAACGGAATGGATGATATTTCATGGGGTTGAGTAGGCTTTCAAGTTCAGATGACACATCAACACTTCCTACATGCAAACCAGATATTGCCTCGTCATTACTGAGGCAGAAGTCTCCACCATATATTCGCATCCATGGTGGTTATTTCGTAACAGTCTAATCAGTTCGGCCACCAAACTGGCCTGGCATATTTAGATTCTCCTGCGCTGAGGTCCTGAAACCACAGTAATTATTCAGCGCATAACATAATGTTAAAATGAATGTAATTTTTTTTTCTCTTTGTAAGTATCACCAGCAGAATTTAGGTAACATAATCGTACGTTACATCGGAAGCAGTAGATTATTTTTCTAACGAACCACGAGACCTTGAAAGTAATAGTGGTGCTACTATTTTTAACATTTTCAAGTAGAAAAAGAACGAGCTACCGTTTTCCGTTCTCTTTATAACGGGAAAGCTTATGAATTGGCTGTCATATTTGCATATCAATAAATAGCGCCGTATAAGCTGAACAGAATTGCATACTTCATAACACTATTACGATGGCACACCGCTGATTGGCATGAAATATACGTGCCACGCCCTACAATAATTTAACAAGCATCTGGAGTTAATGATAGTGAATGAGGTACGCTCTCGTAAAACCAGAAGCTTACTGACTTAAAAAAAGAAAGAAAAATTAACAATTGTAAGGAGACTTCCTATAATTTTATGCCAAGTAAAGATAACCACATGTAGGCGAGTAGCACATGCAGGCTTGAAAGATGCTAAGAAAGCCTAAAGGTTTCCCGGTTATGACATATTAGAATTATATTATAGTTTTTTATATCTTTGTTTCCACTTTCTTCGATTGCCTAAGGAGAACATTTCAATATTTTTTGAAAAATTTCGTTCAGAGCGATAAGTAACTAAAATAAGATTTCGAAAGTTTTTAAATACTCTCTTTCATAAAAAGTAGGAAAGCTCCGAATAGCTTCTTGTCCAACCTGTGCATGCTTGCGAAACTGTTACCTAATAAAAATTCTTTTTAGTGATGTTCTTTGCATTTACCTCAGTTTTCAGGTGCTCGGATTAGGAACCTTTTCCAATGGTCTTAATAATTTCGCATTGTTCATTGATTGAACATAATAAGGTTGACGGCATTGTTTATTTTTGTGTAGTCCATTCACGGTTACTTCCAACTTTGCTGAAGCCCTGCTAAAGTTTTACTTGCAGTATATTCCTCCACCTCATGCAAACCAAGCTTCGAAAATCACACCATAGGGCCAACGCACCGCATTCGTGCGCATTCAGTGTAATAATATTTTGTGTAAGAACTATTTCTTACTAGGCATTACCAACACAACTATTGTCTCTTTTTAACAATTCATATACGTCATAAACGAAATAATGTACTTTGTAGGTAAAGTTAAAGTTAAAGTTAACCAAAAATAAAGTATTTAATGTTAACACAAGTATAAAACGCAAGTGATATATGACATATTTAGGAAGAAACCAAAAATATGTTTTTTCAAAGGTTTGATTCAGGAAAGTGTGAAGAAACCATGAACAGACTATAAGTGGCGTATGGACAAACAAAGGGCAAAAAATAAATCAGCATGCGTTTTCGCAAGATTTACAAACTGAATGCTGAAATACTGCTACAAGGCCACATTTCTGTTGTCCGAGTGACGGGAGCTGTCGCGGCAGCGCAGACCGCGTCACATGTAGACTGCAGATTGAAATTACCCATTAACTGTTAATGACTGTGAACTGTTAATTACCTGTTAATGAATTAAAACACTCATCAACTGTTAATGTTTCCTAGCTAGACAGAACTCTTATATCGGTTCTCAACTCGACAGCAGAACTCTTAATATGAAATTATTCTATTCTTTATAATAAAACTAGCGAACCAGCCCGGCGTCGCCCGGGTGCAATTGAGTTTTACAGTGATACACTAATAAATAAATTGGGAGAAGATAATTCATTTATGTGAAAACAGAATTGTAAAATTATACTATCTTGGCCTAGGTTTTTAAATGATTACGGCAACCCAAAAGGAAGGAAATATTTTTTTACCCGATAGCCAAGAAGTAGGGTATTGTTTTTGGACTGTATCTGTGAAACTATCGCGTAGTTAGCACATTTCTGCTTTCGATGTACGAAAATCAAAACGTGAGTGTCATCAAATCGTAGCATTAGAAATAAGAGTACCTAGGTACCCCTTTTTTGCGCTTGGTTGAGGGATCTTACTCGATCACCAAAGTTAAGCAACGTTCCCAGCGGTACACATTCGGATAGGTGGCCCTTTAGTGGCATAACATCTGATCGCTTCCGGGCTTCGGAGGACACGTTATATATTCGGTCCTGGTTTTTATCGATTTATAGCAGTCGTTAAACCATTTCAGAGGTCCTTGGGCGGCCTGATAAACTCTGACACCAGAGGAAAAAAATATTTCGGTGACGTTCCCAGCCGTTGCAAAATTATGTTTTGTTGTTATTCCACAAGAACCATATAATATTCCGGGATAAAAAGTATCGTATGTCCTATTTCAAAACCCAAAGTACCTACATACCAAATTTAATCAAAATCCGTTCAGTGGTTATGGAGCTGAGTGTTAATAAACATACGCACACACAGACATTGGCATTTATAATATTAGCAGAATAACTTCCTTGATATCTTGTTCGAACATGCAGCTATATTTACTTTGAAAAGATGTGTTAAGCTCCTAAGTGCAGTTAGTATTGCGGTTGAGGGTGCGAGCTTATAGGACAATGGGTGTAGGTTCTAGCCCTCGTGCTGGCGAAGTGTAATAATTGTTTTCGTAAATTATATTTTGAAATTTGTTGTTAGTTATTATCTGTTATTAATTGTTCACATGTGTTTTCAAGAAAACAAATGTTCTTCTGAACTTGCACTTCTCATTATTGTAAGTTGTAATACAAGGCTATAATTTGTAATATTACAAATATACGTTTTGCAGATTTTACAAGAAAATTTTTTGTAGTTTCAAAAAGTATTTTCTTGGCAACTGGATTTCCCAAGGATTTTTCTTGTAAAAGTACAAAACATTTTTCTGACTGCAGGAATTTTTTACAGTGTGGGATAGTCCGCACATCGTGTGAGGGGAAACAGAGACGGCTTACGTTGGTTTAAGTTGTGTACCTGTTGACTATAAAAATACCCTAACTAAAATCAACTGTATACAATTGTCACTAAGACGAAGGGGTGTAAGTGCCAACATTCCGAAAATAAAGACACGCCGGCTATTCACTTGCCGGAGGGTAAATATATTTTCCAAGAATTTACTCTACCCTTTAAATTTCCGGAAACATTTCTGGTTTAGAGAAAAAAAAAAGCATAAGTCTTAGAGCAGCTCGAAGGCAGCTACACTGAAAAGCCAAAAAAACTGGTAGATCTGCCTAATATCGTGTAGGACCTCCGCGAGCATGCAAAGGTTCCGCAAGACGACGTGGCATGAACTCGACAAATGTCTGAAGGTGTGCAGGAAGCATTGAAATCTGCGCCAATTTGAGAAAGGGTTGCACGTCTGTCACGTTTAATGATTCTCGTTATGTCATCGTTTGTCCCGTTCGTTCACGATCTTTTTCCGGCCGCAGTGATGTCGAAGATTTTATGTTTTACCGGATTTCTGATATTCTCGGTACACTCGTGAAATGGTCGTACGCGAAAATCCAAATTTTATCACTACCTTGGATATGCTATGTCCCATCTCTCGTGCGCTGACTATAACACCACGTACAAACTGACTTAAATATTGATAAACTGCCATTGTAGCAGCAGTAACCGATGTAGCAACTTTGCCAGGCACTTGTTGTCTTATATAGGCGCTGCCGACCGCATCGCGTTACTCTGATTGGTTCCATACCACTGTTATTTGCAATTTGCATACGCACGCCTATACCAGTTTTTTTGGCTCTTCAGTGTACTTTCCTTATAATTGCTCCCCTGAACCATTTTAGTTTCGCTGCTTATCCTACGACGTCTTATCAGTGACGATGCAAGGTTATGATGGGCGTTAAACTCCTGTTTAGTGGGTGTTTGCTCGAATTGTGAGTCATGGCTAGGAGCTCGTCTCAAAACTCCTTCACTGCGGCCTGCTCGCCTCAGCAGCCGTGGCAGTGGAGCACCTCCCACTCTCATAGATTGAACGATCGTAGGCCAAAAGGAACGACTTAAAGAGCGCTGTGCCTGCGTGACCAGAGAAACGGACACTTACGAAAGTGATCCAGTTTCGATTCTCGGCGGGGCTACTCCGGATTTCTGGGTTTTCCGCGTGTGGGAAACTTTGCAGCCCGTTGCCGTCGGGTTATCTCGGAGTGTTCCCGTATTCACCGTCGCTGCGTCGTCCATCATATTTCGCGCCTACGGGCGTTGAAGATCACGTGTGTAAAGGCTGTTCACGGTAAAGCGATGAGCATTTTTGAAATCAACCTTTGGAAAAGAATCACGGCTGATAACATGAGCTAAAGCCCATACTCACATGCTGGTTTCCAGTTACTTTGCCCACGAATTACAAAAATAGTTCTGAATTAAAAGAAATTATTCTCAAATTTACTCCAACTGTATATATGTACAGCGAAAAAGCGCGTATGGTAAAATTGTTTCTTACACATCCGTGGTAGAGGAAAGAGTCGAATGCGTACGCAGGTTCCCAAATGTGTACAGTAGCAGTGGCGTATCCAAGAGGGAAGCTAAGGTGGTCGAGCCCCTCTCTTGAAGCTTAAGAATACCCTGGATGAAATACAATTTTTTTTAAATATGTATTGTTACCCATGCAGTGTTGTTACATATGCTTAGTGTAATAACAATTATTTCTTAAAAATATTTAGACAACCTATATAGAAGTATTTAAATTTATATATAGTAGTAAAATATAATTCGTACTGTTAACCCCCTTTGTTTGATAGTAATGAACTAATGCTCTGCCACTCAAGTAGTCCCCTCCATAAGAAGAGGATTATGCACTGAAAAACTTTCTGTGAGATCGTTATTTGCGCGAATACGCGTATCCCGGAAAATAAATGTTCTGTAAATACGACTTTTCGCCGGAAAATATAAAAACAATTATATATGACCATATATTTTAACTTTCATCATATTAACTGTATTCATAAAGAAAACAATTTGTGAAAATAATTAAATATAGCATTTTTAAAGCTTTCCTGTGCAGTTTCCTTATGCGGTACGAGGAAAGTACGATTACATGGAAGCTTTCATTGCGTGCAATAAAGTTCCTCTGTTACATATGTTGTTTGCACAGTACAGCATTTAGACAGAAACACTGCACGCCTTGCGCATAAGAGCGATGAGGCGCTAGGCGTGCGTGTTAGTGTCGCCCTTATCGCTCCCTCGCTTCTTGACCTTGAACGTGCAGGTACATATTCCTCTTATAAACCGTCTCTAGATCCGCCACTGTTTAGTAGCTACGCTAAACATTCCTGTATTTGCTGGTAGATGTCTGGCACTATTTTCATACAGTGTATATATAGATTAAAATCCTCAATTACAGATGGGGCCGCGGTGGTGTAATGTTTAGACTACTTGCCTCCCACCTAGACGAAACGGGTTCGATTCCCGGCGGGATCGCTCCAGGATCCTGGCATGTGGGAATCGTGCCGGACGATGCCACTGGTCAGCGGATTTTCTCGGGGATCTCCCGTTTCCCCCATCCCTTCATTACGGCGCTGCCCCATACTCACCTCACTTCACTCTCGTCAGTTTTTAAGACATCGATGTTAAGGGCCACCCAAATCCCTCCACTCCCCTCCACTTCAATTACAGTTTAGGAAGTGTACTAGAAATATTTTTTTACAATGCAAGACTTGACGTATTGAGTCTTATATTTCAATGTTTGGCTACTTGAGACAGTGTTATCTGTTTTATGCGACATAAGGGCGCGGAATTTTACTTTCTTAACAAATTCCACGGTTTATATTGGCTGACGTATTAATAAAGTTAGACGGGCAATGGCAATTTTAATGTTACATAAGACAGAAATATACAAAATAATAAGAAATGTAGATCGTATGTTAGGCTTTTAAAAGAGCTCAATTAACCGTCAACAGACTATAAGCGCTGTGAGTCTCTCTCACTTCAAGCGGTGCGAAAATTTTCTCCCTGATTAAACGCCCGATGGTAAAAAGAGATTCAAAAACAAAATTTTTCGAAAGTTAGTGATGATGCTTGAAGTGGCCAGTCTCCACGCGTGTTAAGAGAAACATAAGGTTGGTCACTCTAGGGAAAATTCGTGCTCGCTGGTTTTAAAAAAAAAACATGCACTCGGGCGTTATTTAAGAATTTTACTGCGTGTGTGGTTACGGAAGGGCGCGGAACACCGTGCACTCAAGTTGTCGGGTCGTGCCCGAGGGTTGGACTCTGGAAGAACCACCACTTGGGCAGGATCGCCTCGGCAATCACGGGAGACGTAGGAGGGACCTCTTCTTGGGAGCTCGGAATATTTCGTGAGCTTCCCGAGCCGCCTCTATCTCTCTTTGTCTCTCTTGACCGCGGGGTAAATGACAATAATTGGGATTCATCAGATGGAAGATCCCCGACCTGGTCGGTGGCGAAAATCTTTATTTTTTTTCCCCCAGACCCTCCTCTCTCTCTCTCTCTCTCTCTCTCTCTCTCACACACTCTCTCTCTCGGCTGGACAATGCAAGACACGCGATGCAGCCGCGGTGCATTGTCTAGNGTAACTAAAATAATATTTCGAAAGTTTTTAAATACTCTTTTTCATAAAAAGTAGGAAAGCTCCGAATAGCTTCTTGTCCGACCTGTGCATGCTTGCGAAGCAGTTACCTAATAAAGATTCTTTTTAATGATGTTCGTTGCATTTACCTCAGTTTTCAGGTGCTCGGATTAGGAACCTTTTCCAATGGTCTTAAGAATTTCGCATTGTTCATTGATTGAACATAATAAGGTTGACGGCATTGTTTATTTTTGTGTAGTCCATTCGCGGTTACTTCCAACTTTGCTGAAGCTCTGCTAAAGTTCTACTTGCAGTATATTCCTCCGCCTCATGCAAACCAAGCTTCGAAAATCACACCATAGGGCCAACGCACCGCATTCGTGCGCATTCAGTGTAATAATNTGCAAACCAAGCTTCGAAAATCACACCATAGGGCCAACGCACCGCATTCGTGCGCATTCAGTGTAATAATATTTTGCATAAGAACTTTTTCTAACTAGGCATTACCAACACAACTATTGTCTCTTTTTATTAATTTATATACGTTATAAACGAAATAATGTAATTTGAAGGTAAAGTTAAAGTTAACAAAAAATACAGTATTTTATGTTAACACAAGTATAAAACGCTTGTGATACATGACATATTTAGGAAGCAAACAAAAAGGTGTTTTTTCAAAGGTTTGATTCAGGAAAGTTTGAAGAAACCACGAACAGACTATAAGTGACGTATGGACAAACAAAGGATAAAAAATAAATCAGCAATATTTACAAATTGAATGTTGAAATACTGCTACAAAACCACATTTCTATTGTTCCAGTGACGGGAGCTGTCGTGGCAGAGCAGACCGCGTCAGAATTAGACTGCAGATTGAAATTATCCATTACTGTTAATGACTGTGAACTGTTAATTAGCTGTTAATGAATGAAAATGCTCATTAACTTTTAATGTTTCCTAGCTACACAGAAATCTTAAATCACTTCTCAACTCGACAACAGAACTCTTAAAATGAAATAAATGTATTCTTTATAATGAAACTAGCGAACCGGCCCTGCTTCGCCTGGGTACAATTGAGTTTTACAGTGATACAATAATAAATCAATTGGGAAAAGACAATTCATTTATGTGAAAACAGAATTATAAAATTATGCCATGTAAGCCTACTTTTTTAACTGATTACGGCAACCCAAGAGGAAGGAAATATTTTTTACCCGATAGCCAAGAAGTAGGGTATTGTTTTTGGAGTGTATCTGTGCAACTATCGTGTANTTTACCCGATAGCCAAGAAGTAGGGTATTGTTTTTGGAGTGTATCTGTGCAACTATCGTGTAGTTACCACATTTCCCCTTTCCAGCGTCGATGTATGAAAATCAAAACTTGAGTTTCATCAAGTTGTCGCTTTAGAAATAAGTGTACCTAGGTACTACTTTTTGCGCTTGGTTGAGAGATCTTAATCGATCCCCAAAGTTAAGCAAGTTCCCAGAGGCACACATTCAGATGGGCGACTCTTTAGTGGCATAACATCTGAGCGCTTCCGGGCTTCGTAGGACACGTTAAATATTCGGTCCAGGTTGTTATCGATTGATAGCAGTCGTTAAGCCATTTCACAGGTACTTGGGCGGCCTGATAAACTCTTGACACCAGAAGAAAAAAATATTTCGATCACATTCCCAGCCGTTGCAGAATTACGTTTTATTGTTATTCGACAAGAACCATATAATATGCCGGGATGAAAAGCATCGTATGTCCTATTCCAAAACCTAAAGCACCTACATACCAAATTTCATCAAAATCCGTTTGGTGGTTATGGAGCTGAGTGTTAATAAACATACGCACACACATGCATTGGCATTTATAATATTAGCAGAATATCTTCCTTAATATCTTGTTTGAACATACAGCTATATTTACTGTTAAAAGATGTGTTAAGCTCGTAAGTCAAGTTAGTATTGCGGTCGAGGGCGCGGGCTTATATGACAGTGGGTTCTAGCCCTCGTGCTGGCGAAGTGTAATTTTTTTTTTTTTCGTAAATTACATTTTCAAATTTGTTGTTAGTTATTATCTGTGATTAATTCATCACATGTGTTTTCTAGGGAAAAAAATGATATTCTGTACTTACACTTCTCACTATTGTAAGTTGTAATACAAGGCTATCATTTGTAATATTACAAATATACGTTTTGCAGATTTTACAAGAAAACTTTTTGTAGTTTCAAAAAGTATTTTCTTGGCAACTGGATTTCCCAAGGATTTTTCTTGTAAAAGTACAAAACATTTTTCTGATTGCAGGAATTTTTTACAGTGTGGGATAGTCCGCACATCGTGTGAGGAGAAACAGAGGCGGCTTACGTTGGTTTAAGTTGTGTACCTGTTGACTATAAAAATACCCTAACTAAAATCCACTGTATACAATTGTCACTAAGACGAAGGGGTGTAAGCGCCAACATTCCGAAATTAAAGACTCGCCGGCTATTCACTTTCCGGTGGGTAAATGTGTTTTCCAAGAACGTACTCTGCCCTTTAAATTTCCGGAAACACTTCTGGTTTAGAGAAAAAAACATAAGACTCAGAGCAGCTCTAAGGCAGCTGCTTTCCTTATAATTGCTCCCCTGAACCATTTTAGTTTCGCCGCTTACCCTACGTCGTCTTATCAGCGACGATGCAAGGTTATGATGGGCATTAAACTCCTGGTTAGTGGGTGTTTGCTTGAATCGTGAGTCATGGCTAGGAGCTTGTCTGAAAACTCCTTCACTGCGGCCTGCCCGCCTCAGCAGCCGTGGCAGTGGAGCACCTCCCACTCTCAGAGACTGAACGATCGTAGGCCAAAAGGAACGACTTAAAGAGCGCTGTGGTTGCGTGGCCAGAGAAACGGACACTTACGAAAGTGATCCAGTTTCGATCCTCGGCGGGGCTACTCCGGATTTCTGGGTTTTCCGCGTGTGGGAAACTTTGCAGCCCGTTGCCGTCCGGTTATGTCGGAGTGTTCCCGTATTCACTGTCACTGCGTCGTCCATCACGTTTCGCGCCTACGGGCGTTGAAGATCACGTGTGTAAAGGCTGTTCACGGTAACGTGATGAGCATTTTTTAAATCAAGCTTCGGAAAAGAATCACGGCTGATAACATGAGCTGCAGCACATACTCACATGCTGGTTTCCAGGTACGTTGCCCACGAATTACAAAAAAAGTTCTGCATTGGAATAAATTATTCTCAAATTTACCCCAACAGTATATATGTACAGCGAAAAAGCGAGTATGGTAAAATTGTTTCTTACACATTCGTGGTAGAGGGAAGAGTCGAATGCGTACGTAGGTTCCCAAATGTGTACAGTAGCAGTGGCGGATCCAAGAGGGTGGCTAAGGGGGGTCGAACCCCTCCCTTCAAACTTAACAATACCCTGCATAAAATACAATTTTTTTTTAATATGTATAGTTAACCATGCAGTGTTGTTACATATACTTATAGTAGTAACAATAATGTCTTAAAAGTATTTAGACATCCTTTATAGAAGTATTTAAATTTATATATAGTAGTAAAATATAATTCGTACTGTTAACCCCTTTGTTTGATAGTAATGGAAAAATGCTCTGCCGCTCAAGTAGGCCCCTCCTTGAGAAGAGGATTATGCACTGAAAAACTTTCTGCGAGATCGTTATTTGCGCGAATACGCGTATCCCGGAAAATAAATGTTCTGTAAATACAACTTTTTGCCGGAAAATATAAAAATAATTATATATGACCATATATTTTAACTTTCGCCACATTAACTGTATTCATAGACAAAAGAAAATTGTGGAAATAATTAAATATCGCATTTTTAAAGCTTCCCTCTGCAGTTTCCTTATGCGGTAAGAGGAAAGTACGATTATTTGGAAGCTTTCATTGCGTGCAATAGATGTTCCTCTGTTACATATGTAATTTGCACAGTACAGCATTTAGACAGAAACACTGCACGCCTTGCGCATAAGAGCGATGAGGCGCTAGGCGTGCGTGTTAGTGTCACCCTTGTCGCTCCCTCGCTTCTTGACCTTGGACGCGCAGGTACACATTCCTCTTATAAAGGGTTTCAAGATCCACCACTGTTTAGTAGCTACGCTAAACATTCCTGTATTTGCTGGTAGATGTCTGGCACTATTTTCATGCAGTGTTTATATAGATTTAAATCTTCAATTACAGATGGGGCCGCGGTGGTGTAATGTTTAGACTACTTGCCTCCCACCTAGACGAAACGGGTTCTATTCCCGGCGGGGTCGCTCCAGGATCCTGGCATGTGGGAATCGTGCCGGACGATGCCGCTGGTCGTCGGATTTTCTCGGGGATCCCCCGTTTCCCCCATCCCTTCGTTCCGGCGCTGCCCCATACTCACCTCACTTCACTCTCATCAGTTTTTAAGACATCGATGTTAAGGGCCAGCCAAATCCCTCCACTCCCCTCCACTTCAATTGCAGTTTAGGAAGTGTACTAGAAATATTTTTTTACAATGCAAGACTTAACGTTGTATTGAGTATTATATTTCAATCTTTGGCTACTTGAGACAGGGTTATCTGTTTTATGCGACACAAGGGCGCGGAATTTTACTTTCCTAACAAATTCCACGGTTTATATTGGCTGACGTATTAATAAAGTTAGACGGGCAATGGCAATTTTAATGTTACATAAGACAGAAATATACAAAATAATAAGAAATGTAGATCGTAAGTTAGGCTTTTAAAAGAGCTCAATTAACCGTCAACAGACTATAAGTGCTGTGAGCCTCTCTCACTTCAAGCGGTGCGAGAATTTTCTCCCTGATTAAAAGTCCGATGGTAAAAAGAGATTCAAAAACAAAATTTTTCGAAAGTTAGTGATGATGCTTGAAGTGGCCAGTCTCCACGCGTCCTAAGAGAAACATAAGGTTGGCTCTAGGGAAAATTCGTGTTCGCTGGTTTAAAAAAAAACATGCACTCGGGCGTTATTTAAGAATTTTACTGCGTGTGTGGTTACGGAAGGGCGCGGAACACCGTGCACTCAAGTTGTCGGGTCGTGCCCGAGGGTTGGACTCGAAAGAACCACCACTTGGGCAGGATCGCCTCGGCAATCACGGAAGACGTAAGAGGGACCTCTTCTTGGGAGCTCGGAAGATTTCGTGAGCAGCCCGAGCCGCCTCTATTTCTCTTTGTCTCTCTTGACCGCGGGGTAAATGACAATAATTGGGATTCATCAGATGGAAGATCCCCGACCTGGTCGGCGGCGAAAATCTTAATTTTTTTTTCCCCAGACCCTCCTCTCTCTCTCTCTCTCTCTCNCTCTCTCTCTCGGCTGGACAATGCAAGACACGCGATGCAGCCGCGGTGCATTGTCTAGCCGGGCCCACCGAGGAGTACCGAAGACACGGGTCTGCTGGAGTCGCAGCCTGCATTTTTCTCGTCGGCACGCCCCGTTAGGCAGGGCATTAGCAGCCGGGCCTCCAAGCCGCACACAGCTGTCCCATAAAAATGCCTGCATGTTTTATGATAAAGAAGGTCGTATCGGGAGACCCGTCTCTCTTGGCGGGAGCAACTTCGCCGCCAGTCTGCCTCGTATTCTAGGCCCGGACTCCATTGACCTTCTTGGACTTCTTCGGATCCGCCGACGACGACGACTCAGATTAATTTGCCTCGCGTATTGTACTACACCACTCTTTCGTTTTCCCCTCGTTCACTCAGCCCTGGCACGAAACTCGGAAAAACATTCCTGCTGTCTGCTACTGCCCCCCCCCCCCCTCTCTCTCTCTCTCTCTCCAGCCCATGGTTGGACAATAAATTACGATCGTTCGATTTGGGAGAAGGAATTCTGCGTGGTTCACTGGGTTAAAAAGACTGCATTCACCATTTAACCCTTGAAGTCGACTGGTCGCATTTGCCAATGAAAATACTTTAGTTTTTCCTACGTTTTTTTAATTTGTACCATTCACTCCATTAATGATATTTTGGAAAGCGTGATTATCTCAACGCTCGTCATCTTAGATAAAAAGTCTCCTTTGATACCGAGTTGTGTTACTTTCTAAACTTGCAGGACACCCGGTGTTTGATGGGGAATGTTGCCTATTAAAGTTCGTACTTTTTCTTCATGTTTTTGTAGTTACATTTACAGTTGTCACTTTAAAATAAACTGGTTAAATTTGGAATATATCACAAGCAGAAATTTTTGATTTTACACTTTTATATTTCTGTAGCGTATTGTAATACTTCAGTATTCGTGTTATTTCTGCATTATTTTTATTAAAGTTTTTTCAATCCCTTATTCATGCCGTGCTGTTAATAGAGTTGAAGGGGCACACAGAACCATCATTTACCTACCCGGACAACATAGATGTTCGTGACATCGTTTCCAGGAAGTAATTTGCTATCAACTAGGAGACGTTATCAAATACTTCAAAGAGTTTCAATATAATGGACCTCGCGACTCAAACACGACATGCGGGATGGAACAAGATGTCGTTTCCAACGTTTGGGGGATGATAGAGGAGGTCAAGATAAGCATCATTTGTACGTACCGAAAGTCGTGTACTGCGCCGCCAGGGGCGCAGTTAAGGTAGATGGGGTATAGGTCCAGGAGCGCGCATCCTCCGTGACATCCTGCGCTAGGTCGGTCACCTTTGTCGACATATGTCGAAGAGCAGTATGTTTCTGTTTGAAGACGATCAACAGCATGCATTTGGCAACCGCAGAAGATTTGGTTGCCCGTGTCGCTGCAGCCGCAATGGTCATCTCGGAAACACCTGGTGTCTTTGAACGTACCAGACGCACTTGTGCGCAAGTGGCACCTCCGTGTTGGAGCCAGCGGCAAGCAATTTCAGCAACGTCTTTCACCGTAACATGTCAACTCTCCTTTCGTGGAAATGGTACATTGTACGTAGTGCTGTGACCTACCCTATCAGCAAAACGGTCGAAGTAATACACGACTCTTGGTAAATACAGATGTTGTTCATCTTGACATTCTCTATCATCCCCCGAACGTTGTAAACGACCTTTTGTTCCACTCTCTATATTGTTCACGTAGGAAGTGCTCCAGCCACAATGTCATAATGGAAGTCACACGACGTATCGTAGTTTCAGGTTTGTAAGTAATGTCAGTGAATTTTTTTTTTCAGGGGGGAGCGTGACATGCCTAATTTATCCAAGAAACTATGCATAATTGCTCAACCAAACAAAAGATTTCGCAGAAGTCTGTTAGGGACGACCATGACGAAAAGGTGACAAGAGACCTCGACGCAGGATGCAGGCACCAGCGCAACAAATAATGGTCACCGTCTTCGAGGAGACGAGCAAAGACGGTGACTTTATAATTTTTTTACTAACGAGTGTTAGACTTTGGTCTGGTACGTGGACTGGTAAGTGCGTGCACACACAGGCCGCTGGTGTCCCGGTTGAGACTTTAAACAGAAATAAATTATTTTAGTATCGTACACACTAAANCCAGCCCATGGTTGGACGATAAATTACGATCGTTCGATTTGGGAGAAGGAATTCTGCGTGGTTCACTGGGTTAAAAAGACTGCATTCACCATTTAACCCTTGAAGTCGACTGGTCGCATTTGCCAAAGAAAATACTTTAGTTTTTCCTACTTTTTTTAATTTGTACCATTCACTCCATTAATGATATTTTGGAAAGCGTGATTATCTCAACGCTCGTCATCTTAGATAAAAAGTCTCATTTGATACCGAGTTGTGCTACTTTCTAAACTTGCAGGACACCCGGTGTTTGATGGGGAATGTTGCCTATTAAAGTTCGTACTTTTTCTTCATGTTTTTGTAGTTACATTTACAGTTGTCACTTTAAAATAAACTGGTTAAATTTGGAATATATCACAAGCAGAAATTTTTGATTTTACACTTTNTTTACAGTTGTCACTTTAAAATAAACTGGTTAAATTTGGAATATATCACAAGCAGAAATTTTTGATTTTACACTTTCATATTTCTGTAGCGTATTGTAATACTTCAGTATTCATGTTATTTCGGCATTTTATTAATGTTTTTTCAATCCCTTATTCATGCCGTGCTGTTAATAGAGTTGAAGGGGCACACAGAACCATCATTTACCTACCCGGACAACATAGATGTTCGCGACATCGTTTCCAGGAAGTAATTTGCTATCAACTAGGATACGTTATCAAATACTTCAAAGAGTTTCAATATAATGGACCTCGCGACTCAAACACGACATGCAGGATGGAACAAAATGTCGTTCCCAACGTTTGGGGGATGATAGAGGAGGTCAAGATAAGCATCATTTGTACGTACCGAAAGTCGTGTACTGCGCCGCCAGGGGCGCAGTTAAGGTAGATGGGGTATAGGTCCAGGAGCGCGCATCCTCCGTGACATCCTGCGCTAGGTCGGTCACCTTTGTCGACATATGTCGAAGAGCAGTATGTTTCTGTTTGAAGACGATCAACAGCATGCATTTGGCAACCGCAGAAGATTTGGTTGCCCGTGTCGCTGCAGCCGCAATGGTCATCTCGGAAACACCTGGTGTCTTTGAACGTACCAGACGCACTTGTGCGCAAGTGGCACCTCCGTGTTGGAGCCAGCGGCAAGCAATTTCAGCAACGTCTTTCACCGTAACATGTCAACTCTCCTTTCGTGGAAATGGTACATTGTACGTAGTGCTGTGACCTACCCTATCAGCAAAACGGTCGAAGTAATACACGACTCTTGGTAAATACAGATGTTGTTCATCTTGACATTCTCTATCATCCCCCGAACGTTGTAAACGACCTTTTGTTCCAGTCTCTATATTGTTCACGTAGGAAGTGCTCCAGCCACAACGTCATAATGGAAGTCACACGACGTATCGTAGTTTCAGGTTTGTAAGTAATGTCAGTGAATTGGTTTTCAGGGGGGAGCGTGACATGCCTAATTTACCCAAGAAACTGTACACCACTGCTCAACCAAACAAAAGATCTCACAGACGTCCGTTGGGGGCGACCATGACGAAAAGGTGACAAGAGACCTCGACGCAGGATGCAGGCACCAGCTCGACAAATAATGGGCACCGTCTTCGAGGAGACGAGCAAAGACGGTGAGTTTATAATTATTTTATTAACGTGTGTTAGACTTTGGTCTGGTACGTGGACTGGTAAACGCTTGCACACACAGGCCGCTGGTGTCCCGGTTGAGACTTTAAACAGAAATAAATTATTTTAGTATCGTACACACTAAATNTGCACACACAGGCCGCTGGTGTCCCGGTTGAGACTTTAAACAGAAATAAATTATTTTAGTATCGTACACACTAAATTTGAAAGTGTCTACCCCAGGCAGTGAAACAGGTACTGTTACTATACTGGAATCATAGCTTTAATGAGTACTATTTCAACGATTGAAATTCACAAATTGTATTATAATAACATTTTATACTAAAGCGAAATATTTGTAAATTTTTAGAATTGATTACCTTAATTATTCCGTTGCTATTTTTTTTTTNCATTTTATACTAAAGCGAAATATTTGTAAATTTTTAGAATTGATTACCTTAATTATTCCGTTGCTATTTTTTTTTTTTTTTTCGTAACAACTAAGCATTGAAATTTGTATGTATATGTGATATAGTTGTAATGAAACCTGACTTACCAAGCCCAAACGGTTTAAGTCAAAATTATGTATCACTAGCTACCTCAAGACATGAGAAAGTGTCTAGGAGAATTATTGTAACTTTTTCTCATGGGTGCAATTTCAATGAAAATTTGACGTTCTTTAATGTAATGTTGGCGCAATATTTTAAAGTATTAAAATGTTCAGGGATGTCTTAGGATTTCTCTTTTTTAAGATAGCTTATGTTCCGTAACTCTGAAAGTCACCATAATTTCGATTCTAAACAGTGATTTACGAAAATTTCTACAGGCAAATAAGTGTATATTACATGAAATTTACAAAATTGATTATGATTAAAATTGGCTAATGTTTCACGTAGAGACTTACGAACGGAAAAGTATCCGACGGATTTTCATTCAATAACAATTAATCGAGCAGTGATTGCAATACACTCCACATATTTGGATTTTAGTAGCTGTTTACTAATTCATTCCTCAGTGAGCAACGTGTAAACGACTAAAAAGAATGTGTTCACTCTTTGAGCGTTACAGATGAAATCGACACACAAGGGACGCCATATCGCAATAAAGACAGGCCCGAGGCTTTACACGAAGGGGAACCGGATTCGAGTGCCGGAGGGGTCATTCCCTGATTTTTGCTTACGTGCTTTTGCTTGTTTTTCGTAACACCAAACAATCTTGAAACTCCTGCTACTACTAATTTGGTCTAAATAGGTTGCTACTCACCCACACTGCCTAGCATAACGTCATGCACCGCAATAAAATATACAACTTTACAGCCCGACGTAAATATGCCGCAATGGAAAGTTATCTACTTATCTAGCATCACCCTTCCTTAGACTTACTTTATTCGCTTCCAAAAGCCTTTAGATTTCAATAAAATTAATCTAGCCAGCGTTGTTTAATGTTTAATGCACCCTTGATCAATGATGGCCATAAACAGTTACTTAACTAGTCTTACTCTACCTGCTTACACTTAAGGCTCTCAAAATTGCATTTCTTTTTTCATACTGTTATTTTATTCTCATATTATACTAGTATATATTCAGCATGTTATTACTCTTTATCTGGTTTCCCACTGTCACGGTAAATACATTCGTTCATATTTATGTTTATATGTACACTTAATTTCAATTAAAATGACTCGAACATTGGGCTTGCAAATACGTTGAGAGGCGATTTAAAGGATTGCGATAATGGTGTTTCATTTTCCACACTTAACCATCACGTGTTATAACTTGTTCTCGCGGTGTTGTAACTCGTTCTCGTAGGTAAATATTGAAACCAAGTAACCAGGTGTCCATAAACTTAACACGTCGTTAAACAAGACGAGTCCGTGGTCTCCGGAGAGCTGGGCGCTGCGCAGAGGAAAGCGCGCGGCGCTTGGGCGGTTATGGCGCGCATGCGCACGAATGTCGCAGGAGGAGGATGACGGGAGCCAGCCAAGTAATAACAGGGCAGCCCCCGTGGCAACCCGCACGCCGCGACCGCTTCATTACCTCATTATATACCCACACGGTGCCAATTACCTGCTGGGTGAGGGGGCGAGGGAGGGCTGCTTCCCTTCCTCCCGTCTCGATTAATTGCCCTGCCGGAGGTCGATAGGTCGAAGAAGTCGGCCCTGCGGAGGGGCCGTACGCTTGGCAGTGACATTTGGAGGATGGGTCGAGAGAGACGTTGTGGGGGCGTCTTCGACTCTCGGGTCTTAGGGTGACCGTGATCTCCGAGGCATCTCCCCCCCCCC
>NQII01002094.1:224838-242090 GCA_002778355.1 Clitarchus hookeri | reverse complement strand
TATATATATATATATATATATATATATATATATATATCTCTTTTACAGGAACGCCAAATGTCCGAATTTCATTAAAATGCATTTCCCTATATCGAATTCTCAACCAGGCAACAGCATTAACTAAATTTATTAAGTGGCAGTGCATGCGCTGCTTCCGCAGTTTGTTACACCATAGTGATCACGCGCGAAAGAGGATTTCTTACTAAAGGCTATTCACGGTAAAGTAAGCAATTTTGAAATCAAACTTTGAAAATAATCACTGCCCATAAGTACGTATATGCTATCGTATACAATGACATGAAGGCTATCAGTTATGTTGGCAGGTAATCAGCAAAAATAGATCAACGACTTGACGTACCGAGAGTGTAATATGTAACTTTATGGCTACTGACATCTGTTTTTTTTATACACACAAAGGCCAGATTCTGGACATTAATAACATGTTTTACTTCCATGAAAATTCTTTCGTTGTCTTGGATGACACATGAATAAATTGAGGTGGTTTATCAAAATGTTAATCTTACATATAGCGGAAGGATACAAATTGAGAGGAAAAATTATTTAAGCTGGGATTTAAAAATTGCTAAATTAAACGTCGACAGCCTATACACTTATACCGGAAGCTGTGACTTGTGCAAATAACCATTGGTACAGAAACACAGATCCAGTTGTCCGAGCGAGGTTTTATGTACAGTGCCCATTGCTCTGCTGCTTTCGCGTAGCTACTGCGTAATATAGCTGTCTGCTGCACGCTTTATGGAGCTTTCTCATCTCGGTCTTCTTAGAGGCCTCTTTTCGTTCTGTCCGTACCTGGAGGCACCGTTGCTTCGTGGAGTGAAATTAAATGAAGCACAAATTATTCTACTGGTACAAGCCGGCAGGGGCATATTCGAGTTATTAGGGGATAGAGGCCAGAATAAAAATAAAATATCTAACTTTAACTACTAAATTTATTTGCAAAGTTATAAAAAACACACAGAAATTATTTTCAACATCAAACTGACGCCATCTCAATTGTAAATAAAATCCTTATCACTGTCCTTATACTAGCTACAGTCACTTAATCATCACTTATTGTTTACACATATACAACTAAAATATCCACTTCCGTACATTAATGTTTTTCCAAATTCATGTTGCTCACGCATACAATCCTTCTTCTCCGCATCAGTCGGTCAGTCTCACTGTCTACTCCCACGATGCTCACAGACTACACTCGCTGGTCACTGCCGTCGCTCGTCGTTCCAGTCGTACCACACACCTGGTGTTTGTGGCCGTCCACGTCTCCAGACTCCCGACACAGAGGCACGCTGCAGCTTATATAGCACAGTTGGCCCGGCCCAGAAGGCTCTCCGCACCGCGGGATGCGCTGAGTGGGGTGTGGGGCCACGACCAGAACATTCCCGAAGCGACTATCCCAAGACATCCGATCCTCCAAGGAAGCGAGTGGAAGAGTCCCGATAGCCTCATCGCGACACGCGTCAATAATTCCGCTGCCGCCCGTTTGTAAATGCGCGCGCGCGCTTCCCCGACCGCAGGTGTGATGCCCTTGAAGCGATGCGCTTCGCACGTCCGAAGAGCAGCGTAAGGAAAACGATGCGGAGCGGCTGCGAGCGAGCATATGCATTTCTTGCACGCGTTGCCAATTTTGTGTGATCAGTTTATCTGTTGCCAGTCGCGCTCAGATGTCACGCTCGTTGGAAGATAAGTCAGGACCGGCAAGTGTTCGCGTTCAATCTCTGGCATAAATAAAATGATCAAAACCAGATCTTTGCCTAAGGGCCATATGAATATTTAATTTGTATTCAGGTCGGCGTAGGCTAATGCTTCGTATNGATGCCCTTGAAGCGATGCGCTTCGCACGTCCGAAGAGCAGCGTAAGGAAAACGATGCGGAGCGGCTGCGAGCGAGTATATGAATTTCTTGCACGCGTTGCCAATTTTGTGTGATCAGTTTATCTGTTGCCAGTCGCGCTCAGATGTCACGCTCGTTGGAAGATAAGTCAGGACCGGCAAGTGTTCGCGTTCAATCTCTGGCATAAATAAAATGATGNAGATGTCACGCTCGTTGGAAGATAAGTCAGGACCGGCAAGTGTTCGCGTTCAATCTCTGGCATAAATAAAATGATGAAAACCAGATCTTTGCCTAAGGGCCATATGAATATTTAATTTGTATTCAGGTCGGCGTAGGCTAATGCTTCGTATTTGCACTGCAGAGACAAAAAAACTGTAATCGCGTGTACACCCCCTCCCCCCTCCGAGCACCCTGAAGTGCCGCAAGACGACGTGACATGGACTCGACTAATGTCTGAATGTATGCAAAAGGCAATTCACACCATGAATCCTGCAGGGCAGTCCACAAATCCAATCTGCGCCAATTTGAGAAAGGGTTGCACGTCTGTCACGTTTAATGATTCTCGTCAGTCGTCGTTTGTCCCGTTCTTTCACTATCTTTTTCCAGCCGCAGCGATGTCGAAGGTGTGATGTTTTACCGGATTCCCGATATTGTGCCATGTGAGCACTTTACCAGCATGCTGAACATACAAATGTTATCGCTACCTCGGAGATGCTATGTCCCATCTATCGTCCGCCGACTATAACACCACGATCAAACTCACTTGGTTCTTGATAACCTGCATTGTAGCAGCAGTAACCGATCTAGCTGCCGACCGCGTCGCGTTACTCTGATTGGTTCCTTACCTCTGTTATTTGCATACGCACGCCTATACCAGTTTTTTTGGCTCTTCAGNTACTCTGATTGGTTCCTTACCTCTGTTATTTGCATACGCACGCCTATACCAGTTTTTTTGGCTCTTCAGTGTATAATACTAGCGCTATAGAGAACATTAACGGCCAACGTAATAGGTCCTACTCAGTTAATATATTGCATACAGAACTGTTAAAATAGTATTCAATTTTAAGTTTCTTTTTTGAATTGACTGCAAAAACCATACATAAAGCTCAAAGTTATTTGAAGCCGACTGTAATCGTCAAAAGTGCCTTCGTTTGTTAGACTTTCTGAGCGTAACCATGAAACGTAGAACTCATAGTTACCTTTTTATTTGTGTGTTGTATAGTTTCCTCGAGACACCACTGTACTCAATACATGAACCAATAGTTTTAGTCTGTAACAACAGTGCCACTAGAAATTCAGTTAGACCTTATATTTTACCTTCCGATTGTCTTGTTTGTGAAGGGAACCACAATCATTGACTTTTAGTTATGATCGAATAGCACGGCAAACCAGTATGAACACTTAGCATAAAAAACAGCCCATACTAGTATAAAAGGGACGGAGCCATTACAACATTTTTTCGCGTTTTTCTTTGTAGTTCCGTGACTCCACTCTCAGTAGCTGTAAGACCGCTCTCGAGTGTTCGTTGCGCCATCGTGCCATNTTTCTTTGTAGTTCC
Organism: Clitarchus hookeri; assembly: GCA_002778355.1. Lineage (NCBI taxonomy): Eukaryota > Metazoa > Arthropoda > Insecta > Phasmatodea > Phasmatidae > Clitarchus > Clitarchus hookeri. The sequence goes on along the minus strand of NQII01002094.1, from coordinate 238,678 downwards.
GTGACTCCACTCTCAGTAGCTGTAAGACCGCTCTCGAGTGTTCGTTGCGCCATCGTGCCATGTACTTAGCAGTGCGGAGAGTGATTATGGATGTTAATCAGGAATCGCTGTATGTTTAAGCAATGCTATCCTGTTTATCTGCAGCCATTTCCTTCAGTCACTGTAAAACTTCGATACTTTTAAAACTTAATAATATTTCACCTGTACTCAGATGTGCTCTCAATGCTAGTTCTAAATCAGTCAGGCAGTTAGTTACAGTACAGGTTTTGTTTAAGTAAATATTTTGTTTCCTCGCTGAAAGTTTTGACATCATAGACTGGGGAAGTTTAAAATGATGGTTTCCTCTTAATGACCTCGAAGTTATATCATTCGTTAAAGAACGCCGTTTCGTATGCTACCCGTTATATATAGGTTCAATTAATTTCACTCGATTAGCTTATTTACATTACTTTGTAATTTGGTTGGTAACGGCGAAAGCANATATAGGTTCAATTAATTTCACTCGATTAGCTTATTTACATTACTTTGTAATTTGGTTGGTAACGGCGAAAGCACGGGAATTGTGCCGTGATCCGGTCGTCAAGACGGGTCGTTCTACTTCCAGACACCCATTTCTTCGACGGCCCACCTCCCCCGCCTGCCGTCTCGTGGTGAGCACTTNCCGGGTCGTTCTACTTCCAGACACCCATTTCTTCGACGGCCCACCTCCCCCGCCTGCCGTCTCGTGGTGAGCACTTGCGCAAGCACTTCTGCAGAAAATCTAATGACATATCTTGCTGAAGTCCACCCTACCGATCTCCTTCTCACGAAGGCGACCCTGAAACCTGCGGTGCCAAGCTTCCATCGCCGCTCATCATCCCCCGCCTTCTCCAGATGTTTCTGTCGTAGACATCCTGGCAGAGTCGGCGATTTTCAGCGAAAATGTTATGCGCTAAGATATTTTTCATAACACTGTAACTTCACTCCGGGTGTATGACTAATGCATTTTTTGGCATAGCCTAATCACAGAGTATAAGTCCATTCACTGTTACTTCGGACTTTTCTGAAGACCTGCTTAAGTTCTATTTACAGGATATTCCTCCGCCTCATGCAAAGAAAAGTTAATCGAGTTTAAAAATTTACACCAAANGCTTAAGTTCTATTTACAGGATATTCCTCCGCCTCATGCAAAGAAAAGTTAATCGAGTTTAAAAATTTACACCAAAAGGACAACGCAGTTAGCGTCAGTTCAGTCAGCGTGGCAACTGCCGTCCGGCTGGCGGTCTCGGGTTCGATCTCAAGTGCCGGCAAGTACAGTTTCAGAACACACGGNGCTTAAGTTCTATTTACAGGATATTCCTCCGCCTCATGCAAAGAAAAGTTAATCGAGTTTAAAAATTTACACCAAATGGACAACGCAGTTAGCGTCAGTTCAGTCAGCGTCGCAACTGCCGTCCGGCTGGCGGTCTCGGGTTCGATCTCAAGTGCCGGCAAGTACAGTTTCAGAACACACGGCGCAGCCTCAAAGCTATCGTTAGGCGCCGTTATTGAGCAACAGTGTCTGCAAACTTTCTTTCCTGCTCTCTATGCTCTAATAATATTGTATCAATTTTTTTTTCAAAAGTTGAAAACTATTATTTAAAGTTTTTGCATATTAAATTATTCTAGTGTGGTTATGTGTTAATAATCTGAAGGAAAAAAAATATTACAATGACGGAAAATAACTTTAAAAAAAAATAATTATAGTAACAACAGGAAATTTAAATTTACGTTTATATTTTCATCAGGTTACACTTCAAAATAACTGCCCATCTTATCAGAATGTCATGAAGAATATAATATTGGAAATATTTGTGGTTTTTACCGGTGTTTCAATTTCAAGTGTTGAATATCAAATAAATAGCAATGTGCCATTTTTGTGACTTCAAAAAACGCTTTAATAAATTTAAAAAAAAATGTTTCCGGACTCTTTTTGGTGAGGATATTAACTGAAATTGTTATATTCAAGCTTAAAAAATATTAATTTTAATTATTTTTCTATAGACATAATGTGAATGAAACACAAAATATCCTCAGAATCTAAAAAAAAAAAATTAAAAAAATTGTCTCGTGAAGGGCCGTAACCACGAGACAGGTGTACCCGGGACTCAAACCCAGAACCCTTCCTACTTGAAGCAGTGAACGTCTGCTGGGTTATTCGTTCCGGGGGCTGGGGAAGGCACGTGTCTGCCTCCGGACAGGTGTACTCGCCTCGTAGCTGGCGACCTTGAGGGCAGCCACATGCCTAATGGCTATTAATATCACTCCCTCACTACTCCTCCCGTCTTAAGTGGCGACTGCGGATGTCAGNGTGTACTCGCCTCGTAGCTGGCGACCTTGAGGGCAGCCACATGCCTAATGGCTATTAATATCACTCCCTCACTACTCCTCCCGTCTTAAGTGGCGACTGCGGATGTCAGAAAGGGGAGTCTGGTTTCAGGAAGCCCACGCGGCGGCTGCAGCAATGCTAAACGATTCCAACAGTGTTTCGGTGGGATGAGGGGATGGGGGGAGGCAATGCGGGTTCCTTCGACACCATTCCTGAAAACCTTCAACGACTCACCGCCGTCTTTCAAGACCCGGTGTCAGGGATCAAAGGAAGGAGGAAGCATTTCATTCTGCTCCGTCGATCGCAGATGCCTTTCTGGTCCCCCGGAGCAGCTGCTGCTGTTCGACTGAGCAGCTTTACCTCGCGGCAGCCGAAAAGCCACCTTTACTTAAACTCGCCCAGCCCTCATACACGTAACAGATGCCCACTTGATAATTTCCTCTTCCTGGGAAACATTAAGCGCGCGTGGAGTGAGGCATAAATCATAGCTGAACGCTTTAATTAAAGTCTACGTGTATACGGAAGTCGGTAAAAANGCGCGCGTGGAGTGAGGCATAAATCATAGCTGAACGCTTTAATTAAAGTCTACGTGTATACGGAAGTCGGTAAAAAGAACCCAAGAAAAGGAAATGCTAGTTGACAGTATTTTCCCACTTCGTGGGCAGACAATATGCCACACTGGTGCATTTGCTAAGTAATTTCTTTACACCTGCAGTTTGTGCTATTAACTACGTTGCAAGATAATATGTCAAATCAGCCAAATTAATTGTCCAGCCAAAAACACATGTAACAGCATTCTTCAAGAGACTTTCCGCTGACTACAGTTAACAGTAACGTGTTACCTGGTACTAAACATGTATCTTTACTTCTTAACGATAACGCCTGCCAAGGTCTCCGAATAAAGTGCACAGCTACTGTTAACAACATTTCAGTAATAAACTGTTTAATTGTTTTATGCGTGTGTCTATACAAATAAACACTTCAAATGAATTTTTTGCATTATATAATTTTCGTTTTTGTTTCAGTCTGTAATTGTAATGTACAATATTATTCGCTTGAAAAATTTGGGGGAGGGGGGGAAACAACAGAAAATATTACTATCAATTCACGTACGTAAAGGATTACAGTCTAAAATCTTTGCAGCAATACAGAAATGTGTTTCAGGTCCTCGTGTTTATTATTACGCCACAAAATATTACGTTGTATTCCTTGAATTTCCCAGTGAGTGATATTGCTTGCAAAAATACTGCACAGCAAATGAAAAATCAAATCGAAACTAAGTTATTATATATGTTGTGAATCCTATTTAGTATCTGCTTGTGTGCAGAGCTGGTGGCGCACCTGATACACATACTTGCGTTGTCCTTAGCGCACCTCTTCTTATAGGCCTTGAACACGTATAAATACACTGAAGAGCCAAAAAAGACTGGTACACCTGCCTAATATCGTGTAGGAACCCCCACCCCCAGAATGCAGAAGTGCCGCAAGACGACGCGGCATGGACTCGACTAATGTCTGAAGATATGCAGGAGGCAATTCATACCATGAATCCTGCAGGACAGTCCACAAATACTCTGCGCCAATTTGAGAAAGGGTTGCACGTGTGTCACGTTTAACGATTCTCTTCGGTCGTCGTTTGTCCCGTTCTTTCACGATCTTTTTCCGGCCGCAGCGATGTCGAAGATGTGATTGTTCTACCGGATTCCCGATATTCACGGCACACTCAGAATGGTCGTACGCGAACATCCAAATGTTATCGCTACCTCGGAGATNGATGTCGAAGATGTGATGTTTTACCGGATTCCCGATATTCACGGTACACTCGTAGAATGGTCGTACGCGAACATCCAAATGTTATCGCTACCTCGGAGATGCTATGTCCCATCTCTCGTGCGCCAATTATAACACCACGTTCAAACTTACTTAAATCTTGATAACCTGACATTGTAGCAGCAGTAACCGATCTAGCTGCCGACCGCATCGCGTTACTCTGATTGGTTCCATACCTCTGTTATTTGCATACGCACGTCTATGCCAGTTTTTTTGGCTCTTCAGTGTAGATCCACTACTTTATACTGTGCCTGACTCGAAATAAATATTCTGTAAACATAAACAAATTTATGTAGAGGTTTTACAATTCATTTAGTGTAATACCAATTAAAATGTCTACTGACAATATATTACTTTACTCGCACAATATAAGCAAAACTTTATGTTTATTACGCAAATGCGCAAGGGTTTCAATTTTCCATTGGATTTCAACTGTGACTGGCAACCATACCTACCATCTCAATCAGGTTTTCATTTTAGTGGCGAACGTATACGTTTTCTCTGGCTGTTAATTTGAACGTGCTATAATAAAATTTATAATGCTTGCAAAAAGCAAATCAAGGCGTTTAGTAGTAAAAAAAAGAGAAAAATATACAGAAGTAGGCCTCGCAAATTACCAGCCTATTGTTGCACTGGGTGAAATAAAGTAAGTATTAAAAGGTACGCCAACCTATTTTCTAGCAATTGGACGGATGTTTGCTGCAAACTGTGCTTTCAGACATTTTCGATTGCTGAACATCTAAGATAACTTTATTGTGTTTAAAAATCTTGCCAAAATTTGTGTGGTAACACGGAAGATTAAACAACTAACCAGATATGGTTTTATATGTAATAAATTTAAACTTTTTTTTATTAGGGATGTGTGTGCCTTTTTTTACCGTAGTAATACAATGTTTTAACCATTTTATTTGTATTTACAAAATATAGAATATATACATTACATTTTGAGTTGCAATATCTTGATTTCCAATCATCTTTTCTTTGTAATTAATTGCTATACTTTTAAAATGTTTCTTAGAGCACCGTCAATTTAGGGAGATCACACTTTCTTTATTTGCCTATGGATATAGATATTTAGAGTATCATTCATAATGTCAAAAGTTAGATATCGTCTTGTTGAATTGGTGGGTGTTTTGTCAAAGCGATACTCCAGTTAAATACAGGTGCATTTCAGTTTATTTTGATCGCCACTGTTTTACAACTAAAGAAAACGCTCAAAGGACACGGAAAATCAGTATTGTCTTATAACTACATAAATTATATAAATTGAATATTTTTAAGTTACGTTATTGTAAATGAAATAAAAGTTCCGCACTGTTGTTGTGAAGGAACATCCGAAAACCGCCAAGATTACGTTTTTAATGAAAGTATCCTTTCTAAAGACGACATGTCTTTTACACGCACGTATAATTAAACTAACTTGAACTAATGATTGTATGGAAAAATATTTCGTTAAAAACTGCTAGTAATTAGTTTTGTGTGAGAAAGAAAACTATTATTCATGTTGAACGACATGATATTTATAGGAAAATTTTGTGGAGATAAATACACTTTTTTGAGAATTTTCTATGGAGCCTACATATGTTTGTTGTGGAAGGTGAATAAATCACCTGCGGAACCCTTTGGTATGTGATACGCCTATATGTTGTATAATCGAGCGTATTGATAAATACGTCGTTCTAAGCTATGTTCTAGCTAATTAACTTGTACTATCGAAGACAGCGTTTCCCTACCGAAGCTATCAAATCTATATTACCTTCATTCATATAACGATCTCAAATTAAAAATACCAAAAGCAATAATTTCAGCAAATTTATAATTTATTCCTAAAATGTAAAAATGCACTATGAGCTACGCGTCAAGTTAACGCAAAAGGTGAGCAGACAACAAAACCCCAACTTGGTGCAGTGGTCGCTTTCATTTAGCACCGCCCCCCTTCACATCTTTCCAGAATATCAGCTCTCGGAGTTATCAGGGCCGGAGTGGTGTAGTGGTCAGAACATTCGCCTCCCACCTGGGCGAACCGGGTTCAATTCCCAGCGCAGTCACTTCCGGACGATGCCGCTGGTCAGCGGGTTTTCTCGGGTATCTCCCGTTTCTCCCGCCCTTGCATTCCGGCGCTGCTCCATACTCTCTTCGCTTCACCGTCATAAACTCTCTAGACATCGANCGTTTCTCCCGCCCTTGCATTCCGGCGCTGCTCCATACTCTCTTCGCTTCACCGTCATAAACTCTCTAGACATCGATGTTAAGAGCGGCCCAAATATCGCCGCTCCACACACTCCGGCATGGATACTGTATTCACTCCTATTTTTCCAGGAGAGTGTCGGAACCGTGTCACCACTTACTGTGTCGATCCGTTCTTTGAAAGGGGTTGTACCTGATATATACTTGGGAATGTGTATTTGGTCTTAATGTTGCCACCGAGTCCAGTCTGAACTGCGATCTGCCTCCAGGCAGAAATTCTGGTGTATCAAACCAGAGGACAGCGAGTGCAGACCTATCTAGAACCTCGTGGCCTCATGCATGTCGACTTCATCGCACACGGCTGGGAAATGCTGCTCTATAAATCGTCCTACTTTGCAGAGAGTGACTTCCCCTTACCGGAACTGTCAGCCCTCGCACCTGCCAGAAGGCTCAAGCTGAAGTCCCGCCATGCGGGTAGCGATCAGTAATGACCAGCTGAAATTCCATGACCCTTGAAAAGAGCAGTAATTGCCGAAGGGGGTGGGATGATAGCGGATCGGCATTCCAGGTCGGGTTCCAGACCAGTCGAAATTGATCAGGCTTCGGTCCGGGATGCCGGTACCACCATGGGTTCCGGTGGACTGCGGAAGAGGTAGGGAAGAGGAAAGGCGGCTGGGAGGTGGAGGGGGGACAAGGTGAGCATTAGAAGTTACCGCAGATGCTCTTGGGGCTGGTCGTCCTTGACAGAGCTGTCTACTTGTTGTCGGTGGCTCTTCAGTGATCGTTAAAAGCGACGGCAGCCTCCAGCAGTAGAGGGCCCTCATTACCCCCGCCACTCTTCTGGCAGGTGTAGTAAGAGACTTGTGCCCCCCTCACCCCTACATCCCTGACCAGAAGTACACTCCACGGCGATCTCGTCCAAGTAGGTGTTAAGTCTGCCCACGGAAATGTTAAGTATATACTGAGACATGCCTTCGGTCCCCTTCTACAAGACGTCAAGCTGTCGGTTGCTTTTCAGGCGGGATGTTCCTGCAGCGAGTTTGCTGGCACTGGTATTCCGACGTCCACGTGCATGTTCCCCCGTGGCCAAGTATGCTAAGGCTCTTAAAAATCGAGGTCTTCAGAGCCAATGTAGGTGAAGCGAGGTAACCAGCAGTGCCGGAATGATAGGGTGGGGTGAAACGGGAGATCTCCGAGAAAACCAGCTGACCCGTGGCATCGTCTGGCACGATTTTCACAAGCGAAAATCTGGGAACGACCCCGCCCGGAATCGAACCCGGTTCGCCTAGGTGAGAGGCGAATAGTCTGACCAATGCACCACCGTGGTCCCTGCGTTAGCTTTGGGTTACGAAAATTAATCGGAGAATAGGTACGCCCGTATCGGAGGTCACCGCCACGCCATTTTGCCCATTGTTCCATTGTAGTTAACACGAAAAAATTAAATTTAGACGCAATTTAAACTTTGATCTGAGGCGAACAATTACCAGTTATCAAAGAGACTTCTTTCATGACGCTTCTATGTATTCTACAAATAGTTTTTGCTGAAATCAAACGTTATATTTAAATTTATTTTCGAAATTTTTTTGCACTGTAATAAGTTTATAATTCTCATAGCTGTGCTTCAAACAAACTAGTTAACTTAATCAAATTTCCATAGATATAACGTCACAAAATCGGAAGACATCGACAGAAAATATTAAAAAATAATGGAAATTCACATGGACAGCTTAAGCCTAAAGCCTTTTTCCTCACCACTGCCGGGTAACTATCGTCGACGAAGAGACTATTCAAAAACGAAATAAGTGCTGGTGACGTGGTGAGAGGGAGNGGGAGGGGGGGGGGAAGGGTGCACAATATGGGATCACTTGGTAGGTCGATAGTTAAAATTCAAGTAAATGGTTATCGGAGAGAATGGGGTGTGGTGTAGTTGTGTGCAGCGCATCATTCTTCCACCTCGACAATCCGGGTTCAATTCCCTGCGGCGCACAGACAGGTATTTGTCCTAAAAAACTGGCCAAAAGTACGCATCACAAATTTTAAGTAAAGTCTATCTTTTGTCACTCAAACACAATGTGACTATCCCCTCTACACAATAACCAGTCAATCACTGCGTTAGGGGCCACCCTGCGCTCGCACTTTAGTCGGAATACATGTGTTGTGCGTGTCGCTCTATGAATTCTCACCGTTGTATTTGGAATGTTCAAAACGTTTCTGTGTTGGGAAAGTGTTGTTTTGTGTGCATATTGAAAGAAATTGCTATGGATTCTTCAGATGAAGGTATGTCCATTGCTTTTAATAGTTAATTAAAATAATTCTCTTTTAAATACATTAAAAAAAATATATCAAAAGACATTACTTTTTTTTTAGTCTATTTTTGGATACATTTTCAGTTTCCGAGATGATTTTAATGAGAAGTTAAAGTGAGATAAACTATATTGTTGGTTTCTACGCATTCCACATATATTCTAGTTGTAATATCCGCAACAAAACATTCCGCCCATTTCGGCCTTTCTCCGTAATTGCCAAAATAAGTGACCAAGTAATAAAGTTAAAATCGCGTTAAGTTTCAAATAACATTTATTTAATAAGATTAGTGTCGTTTGTTTATAGATTTTACTGCTGAACCATTAATGAAGATTACCAGGGAAGCTATGTTCAATATAATAAAGGAATGCGAGCATAGAAAAATTAATGAGAAACTGTAGTTTCTTGAGAAGAAACTAGTGGAAAAAACTAAATGTCCCGAAGATAAACTGCAGTTACTTCGAAATAGTTTTAAATCATTTTAACATTACTTTAAACTAAATTGCACATCTGCTAGCAACAAAGAGTGCCGTTTTCGAAGAAGCAACGACTTATGTCTAAAGGATACAATAGCGCTGCCTATCTGGACAATTCCGAGAACCTGTCGGCCGAGTAGGGAATTTGACGAACGCAGTGAAAAGAGTAAGAGGCGCAAAACCGAACAACTTAGATCTGAGATATCTCACAAAATATTGATGTATGCTACGCATGTTATCACACGGGCTGCTGGCAGAGCCGATTTGTGTAAAATTATTAAAGACGATTCTTTAACTCCAACTCGGGCTTCGAAATACAGAAGAAAAATAATATCCGCTGAGAAAGGCAGTACCCATCAAAATACAAAGCTTTCAACAACAAAAGCTTTAGCTGTATTCGTGGATGCTGACCTCACTTCTAAGCAGTACAATACTATTAGAGCTGCAAGTAAAAGCATATACCCTTGTTATTCACTAGTGGATACCAGTTTTTCTAATGATTCCCTTGAAATGAGTGGTGAAAAAATGATGATGATGAAGATAATGAGAATTGTGACTCTGAATGATGTTATTTGATTATACGAATTATATATATATATATATATATATATGCCAATTTAACCATTTTGTTTGTTTTATTTCATCAATGCCTTTCATCTAGTTACTATGATACTGTATGGTATCAACGTAAATTGCATATGCATCATATCATTACATGTTTAAACTACATTTTAACTCTAAACAATAACTTAAACACACTTAAATACTTTTGGCCAGCTTTTTAGGACAAATACCTGTCTGTGCGGCGTCACATACGCGGTGTACGCGTGTCGGACGATGCTATTGGCAGTCGAGTTTTCACGGTGTACTCCCGTTTCCCCCCGCCATTGCATTCAGTCCATCCTACCGTCTTNTCGATGAGGGGCGAGTGACGTGAGTATGGGGCAGAGCTGAAATGAAAGGGCGGGAGAAACGGGAGAACCCCGAGAAAACCCGCCGACCAATCGCGTTGTCAGGCATGATTCGTACATGCAAAATTCTAAGGGGGAAGAGGGACGCTATAACACTGGTTTTTTAAAACAAGTGTGTCGTGACGACCAGATGCGCCAAGAATTACCACATGGGGCGTCATGGATTGTTTTTTCATATGAAAGTCATTTCCACATTTGGTAGCTGTTGACAGTCACTTTAAGCTTTGACTTCGCGGTGACTTTCTCCACATTATGCCTTATGGTGTGATTCACGATACAACTTTCAAAATAATATATATATTTTTAGAGTAATGTCACAATTTTACATTGTATTTTTTTATTTTTCTAATTTAAATTTTATTTGTTATATGTGTGTTTTTTCCTTGAAGAAATTGTTATACAGCATTTAAAATGCGTAAAATTTACTTTATTTAAACATTAAACAAAACCATACTAAAACATACAATTTTTATATATATTACGTAGGGGAACCGCAGAAAATGTTCAGTTGGTGAGACGAACCTAGGAGTAAAAAAAAAAGTAGAAAGCAACTATACGTGTCCTGTGTCTCCGGAGGTAATCCGGGCTGCCTGATAGGTAGGCTACACCTTGAACAGTGCTGTATTCGGTGTGGAGGTTATTCAGGTGGGCTGAACTGCATTATTTATTAAGTTGTTCTATTTTTCATGTTCTGGCAGTGTGTTGGTTGGCACCAGGGGTAAATAGGAGGCTTAACTCGCTTTCAAATCTATCAATACCACAGGCAAATGTTGGTACAGTTTCTCATTAAGAACCTTCCATATAAATCGTTTATTATAGGTTCTCGGTAAAAGGATCACTTTTGAAAGCCGTGCCTAAGATCTACTTGTAAGCACAATGTGTATCCTTCCACCATATATAAATATAAATTTTCATGGACCTGATGATCACTTAATTCGTGCGTCAGTAAAGGTAAATTGTAAAATCATTAGAAAAGTAAACATTTTATAAATTTCCTAATTCTTACACTTACATGCATTAAAAACATCAGACAGAAAAATTAATCATTGTGGTATTGACAAATGTTTTTCGAACACTTTCAATTCAACATTTAGACATAGCACTACTTTCCCTCCGTCATTATCAACTTTACTGGGCGCAGGCCTTTACACGTGCCCGTTTAAAATATACGCAGGCAGGGACAGTGATATTTTTTCAAGGTTGATGTTAAAACTCCTCACTTTTCCGCGAAGAGCCTTTAAATTTATATTTTAAATAGGCTTCGCTGATGAAACGACTGAGATATTAATATTATTCACGAGCTGACACTCCCAACACGAAAAGCCCTTTACCGTGGCCAGATGGCGTTCAGGCATGTGGCACATCCATCTGTGTCGGCACGCATGGTTCGGTGTCGTTCGCCTGCGACGTCTTGGCATTGTGTCCAGTACGGCTGCAGCTGGCTGCTCGCCACAGGCGTTGGCGTTTGCAATGGTACATGGGACGAACAGCATGCCATCCAGTACGTCTATACTGTCAGCCGATACTGAGGTTTCGGAAATGCAACTTTTCAAACTAAGGTTTTAGTGAGATCTATATACCGTCACACGAAATTCAGCTTTGGAAACTTGTGTTTCGTGTGCTATTTCATGCCGGAAATCACTAGTATCTAAATAACGAAAACTAAATTCATTTATTTGTGTTATGCTGAAACGAAAAGGAAATACATTTTGCATGGAATCATAAATATGACAAAAAATTACGTAAAGTTTCATAATTGCTTTATAAAACATAATTAAAATATAGTATTTCGTAACTCTTTTTAAGATGCAACATATTTATTGTATATTAGTAATTTTCCTATTTACATAAACATATAATCACTCTTCATTTTTACACATAATTTTTACACTTCGACATAAACTAGTTGTTCATTTCGTACCATATTTAGAAAAGAAGCAGGGGTTTCGTTCGTTGTTTACACCGGACACTGAACATACCATTTGACGGGAAACTTTATTCACAGACCTCTGTTTCGAGATACGGCGAAACCTCATTTCCGCAGCGCTTATACCGAACACGCATACTGTCTTCCGAACCCACGTTACCGAAACTCTGGTTTAAGGTGTCGGTATAAACGTACTGGTCGTCTTCTTCGATGAATCCCGCTTCTGCTTGCAGCACCACACGATGGTCACATTCGTGTCTGGCGGCACTGTGCCGCACGCATGGCCCGGTCCACCATTACGCACCTTCATACCGGCCCGGCACCTGGAGCTACGGTATGCTGTGCCATCGGATTCCACTTCCGCTCGCGCCTAGTCGCATCGCTGGTGTGCTGACCTGCTGCAGTTGCATTGCGGAGGCGATGCAGCCTGTGGTCGCCCACGTAGCTTCGGAGCCAGCGAGTAGTTCTGTGCTGACAGCTCATTGCACAACCGCGCGTAGCACACGTCGTCCGACGGTTTTTGCATGACCGACATGTCACCCTGCTTCTTTGGCCTGCGCGTTCACCAGATCTCTTGTTCATCGAAAACGTGCGACCCATGGTCGGACGACACGGCCGGCCTGCCACAGGACACCCGCGGCTACGACGGATGAACTTTGGGGACACGCATCAAACCAGCACGGGTGATTAACCCCAGAATGACATCCAAAGTCTCTTCCTTTCAACGCCGCATTGTTTAGCAGTGTTTATTGCCACCCATGCTGGGAACCACACATTACGGATTTGTTTACCATATTTTGTACGTCATACCGAGCTGCAAGGGTAAAAATTTCACTTGTGTATGATGGGTATTCTGTACAATAAATCTGGCTGTGATAGCTCACATCCTTCTTGGTGTATCAAATTTAATGGTAATCTGTGTACTAATATTTCTTCTTGGAAATAATTGAGTTTAGTGACTTGGAAAATCGCATCGCTTCTGAATGACGTAAGATGTCTTCAGGAGGACTGTGCATTTGCTCAGTTGCAGTTTAGAATCAGTGTAAGAAAATTGGCTTATTAATGTTTGCGTTGGAGCAAACAATTACGTACTGAAAATCACAATGCACAACAGGAAACTTCTAATATCGCTAAAACGTTACCTTTTGATACAAAGTAATACGTATTTCTTTACTGTCACAAAACAGTTTAAAGGATGTTTATTAATTTGCTATGAGGGAAGGTAATATTGACATTAAACATAAAATTATAATGGAAACATTTGTCAACAACAAACCCAATATAATCTTTGAATTAAAGCAATATTGTGTTACTCTAAATAAAACAGCCTCAAAGAAATGGTTTGGTTTACTGCACAGAAAACTTTTGTGAGATATTTATAGAGTACATAAATTTAAATAACAGCTTTCTGAACCTGAGAATATCGATTAAAATTGTTTCAAAATTGTAGGATTCTGGAGAAAGATTCTCTTAGCCTTTCGTGCCAAACTCATTTAATAGACAGAGATATGCCTGTACCACCCTGGCGCCATATCTCACTTCTCAGGCTTGCTGTCCTGCTCACATTTTTACTCAGCATTGCACGCTCGGATCTTCCCCACACATTTTGGAGTGATAATATACCAGTACAGTAGTGCTATTTAGCATCCATATCTCTGTACCATTGAAGTGCAGTACTCCTAGTCATTCGTTACATATTCAAAATAACCAACAAGTTCTTCACCATTCGCCATTTACCCCATCACCATTCCCCTTTCTTTAATTCGTGTTTTTCTGAATAACCAGCACACGTTGCGTA
>NQII01002094.1:205430-224809 GCA_002778355.1 Clitarchus hookeri | reverse complement strand
CTGGTTATGTTTTCAGTCCACCATACTCTGTTCTTTATTCACATCATTTATCAGCTGACTTGATTTCTTCGGCTTGGCAAACTGAATTCCATTCCACTGAAAGATACGATAATAACATACCAAAGTTTGTACTCACCGAAGAAAATGAATAGTTTTCACTAGAACGATCGTTATTTTGGATCTCAGTTAATCTTGGGAGGCAAATTATAATCTTCCAAACCTCCGAATTGACAGTACGATAGCGTCTTCTTTGACCTACGTCGTTAGGGAGATCTTTTTGGACTATAAGATTCCGAGTTGATTTTTATACATGCAAGGGACGTGTTTACCGATTCCAGGCATAAATTTAAGTCATTTTAGTGAACAAGTCACATAACACCACGACTGATACACTGGCATAAAATAATGGCTTTTTCTCTGGCAATAATAAAGAACATTTTCCTGGATATGAATAGATTGGTTCTAGAATTTTATCAGTATTTTACTGGAAAGCAACATAACAGGCAAATGTTTTTTATAAATAGAGAAAAGAACGCAATGTCCTGTACATTCTATTAGTTAAAGAAAAACATTTGGTGGGAACTGGGTACTTCATTGGTTGACAGCCAGCCAGTTATGAAAGTCAAGTGCAACGTGGACCAATATAATGGGTGTACGAAATAAGGAACCAATACAACATGGGGTTTTCCTGCAGTGGTGTCTACATGCTATTAACTTTCAGCTTATCTTTAACGCTAGTAACATTATGACGGCATAAAAGTGTTTATGAGAAATAAGAAATGAATTTGTCAGCACACACGAGAGAACTTCCTAGCGATCATACTATAGTGTGTTTCTAAAGGGTGAGAGTAATACGGGGCACCTGGTAGCTGTTTACACCACGGGAAGAATACAGAGCAACTGGCGCGCAATGTCGACATGCAGTTCGCCGGCCAGGAACAGGTTCGCCTGTGCGCCAATCACTTCGCCAACCGGTCAACGTAGCGCGCACAGCCTTGGCGTTTTGCATATCACTTTGCGCTGCAGGTACCCTCAGGATCGGCCGCTTGCACAAAGAAGTTCGTGTCCAGCTGCGCCGTCTATCTTCGCGGTAGCAGGTTATCGACTCGCGGCATCGCTTCTCGCATTTCAAGTGCCGTGTCTTTTGCCTTCACCCAGTTTCTGTAGAAGAGATATTTAAAGAATTTTCTATCAGGCATACACGAGTTCCCAAGTCGTTGATAACTTTCGCACGGAATAGTTGCCACTTAAGTGTTCGTCGTTCCCTGTACAATACTAATTTGCCTTACCCTGAGTTATTACGCTTCTCATAATTACACTGTGAAATTATACGGCTGTAGGAACAATCAAGACTGTTAAAATAGGAACAACCATCTAATGGTTTGTAAGTACAATATAAATATTGTTGACGTATATTGTAATAGCTACATAACTGTTTGTTTTATTAATGTCTGCGATTGTATGTACTGCTGCGCATTTGTTTCTTGTGCTTTTCATGAGCTGTTATTAATCAAACAGCTGTTGCTATTGCTCAGTTCAGAGTTACATATTCTTTCTTAAAAAAAGTACAACTTGTATTCGCGTATGAAGTAGGCATTCTTCGTCAATCACTTGCCACTTGCCACTTGTTGCGATATGCATATTTTCAGGTCATCTGCAGCTTGTTTAAAACGCATAGACGCCAATAGAATTTCGACCGAAGTCGATTCAGTGATCTTCAATTTAAGGGAAACATAAATTTTAACGATCACTGCGGGTCGTTGGCACTCCTGATACTACAGTCCATTCCTGGCTACGTCCAACTTTTCTGAAGCCCTGCTAAAGATCTACTTCCTCGCTATTCCTCTAGAAAGTTACACCAAAGGGACAGCGCATCGTATTTGTGCACACCCAGTTAAAAACATATCTCGCATGACAACTATTTCTTACTATGCACATAAACATCAGTTTTTTTCTCTGTTTTATTCGTATTAATTATAAATATTATAGTTTATATCTAAAATTTAATAAAAATGTATTTAACTGAAATTGCACGATTTTTTGTGTTAACAGAAAGAAGTAAATAACACTTGTTATAGATTAAATTTTCAGGAAATAACCGAACACGTCATATATGGAGTGAATTTCATAAGCTTTGATTTTTTTTAGATGTGGAGATACTGTGATTATAGACTAAACCTCTCTCGGTAAATTTGTAAAAGCACGCTGGAAGCGATGAGTGACGGCGATGGAAACTCCCTGGCAAGGAGGATCAATTGGGATGTCATCTCCGCCTCCACTGCCGTGTATGGCACTCCGTGGAAGAGGGGACAGGCTGGGAGCTGGCACGACAGAAACGTATAAAGAGATTTACTGCATGAGTAGGGAGGCAGGGAGCGTGCCCTGAGCGTGTGCCTTGCCGCCAAGAGCACTGTTTCAATCTGCAGTGCACTCGCGGACGGCGGCTGCTAAGATTGGAAACCTCGTCGCGATGTATGTGGCCGGAGTTGCACCGGTAATTTTTTTTTTGGGGGTTAATTCCTCTGACCTGCCACAAGACAACTCTGTGGTCTGTTAAGATTCCCCGTGGCGCCATCGCGCTGCAGGTCTAGCAACACGCTATCTATTGTTGTCAATGCTGCCTGCAGTTTCGCCAGACCTCAAACCTCTTGGACGTTTTCCTGTGGGGTCGCCTCAAGGAACTTGTCTACAGTGATTCAACAAATGACATTGCCGATACGGTGGAAAAAACTCCATGCCACGATTACTGCAGTTGTTGATGAGTAGATGAATAATGTGTAAAGTAATATTCTGTGGCGTGGCGGCGGCATGCCAGCGAAGTGTCATCGGACACTTTCAACATCCGGTGTTAATCCCGCTCGTCTAATAATAGGTCGTGGGCCCCTCTTGTAGACAGTTAGTTTGGCATGTACTGTAATTAAATTATGCATCGCTTATGGAAATTTACAAGCCATTGCTTATTACTTCATCACAGTACTACTATGAAGCTGGTGCGGTGTCACACACTACCATACGCTAGATTCATGGGCCGCTTAGACCAAACGATTAGCAGTAATATAAAATAATTAATTAATTTTTTTCTTAGTTTTCACTTCTCTACGCAACTTCAGTGTTTCAATCCGCAATTATTTTACGCGTTGTAACTAAAACAACAGGTATTCAGTTTTAAAATGTTAAGTTTCATTTGTTGAATCCTACTATTATCTTCTGACAGTTATGTTTTACCCTCCTTAATGTACGTTCATTCAAACAGTGACAATTTTTATATTACACACATATAAACCTAAATTCATTTTAATGGCAAATTATTAAATACTATATTATATTTGGTCATGATCCATTCATTAAAGCCAAAATGTGTCTTAAGCTGTAATAAATAAGAATATACGACCAGTATACATGTAAATTAGAGTGACTGAGTGTCATAAGACACAAACGATAAGTCTGACATTACATTAAACAATGAGATCTAGTAATGTTCCTTTTTTATATAGAACAGCTAGCTAGAGTTAATTAATTATTTATTACCTCTGCTGTAAATTTTGAAACTCAAAAATGTAGATATTTTATATTACGTATCTTGCTATGTCTTCGCATGTTAAGACACTCAAAGACACGCGCGCACACGCACACACACTTACACACACACACATACACACACATATATATATATAAATATACACACACACACACCATAGAACAACACACCAAGATAAACGATACTGCAAAACGGCTTAGTACAAAATTTAGTTGCTTGCTTCTAAATAGTAAAATAGCAACGCGAAATATGACTCAAAATGCGTTCAAGCCTTCATTATATCTCGAGTAGTTCTTATCATACAGATATTAAAATGATGGTGGCAACAAATTACGTAATTTTACTCATTCTATAAATTTAAATCGTCAGGAAACAAATTTCAAGTGATTTGTAGGCGTGCACCGTATTTAGGTTTAAAATGAGAATATTTTAAATAAAAAATACAAAAGAGAAGAAACTACCTACAAAAACATGGCCCTAATCGATTTACAATAAATGTGCTCAGTTTAGAGGAAAACAGAAAACCTGAAAATAATATACAGACTGGTGGTTAAATATTGATATTGTTCAGAGCGGAAACAATTTTTTGTCCTAGACGTTCATGTAATAAGTAAAAGTAGCAGTAATTTGTAGTTTTATCAACAAGAAAAATTATGTCAGCGGCTACGGTCTCTTTTAAAATGACGGTCACTTCAATGTTTCTGCAACTCTTGTGATAATGCAGGCGTGGTTTTATTATTTTACTATACTTTATTTTCGTATTACAAACATTTTTTCCGTAAAATGCTGAGAAAATCCACTTGAAGTAATGGCTGTTACATGTTTTTTCTTAACCAGAACTATAAGTATGGCAAACCCTGGAAATTATACAAGGACGATGATGCCCTTGACGCAAGCTCTGTCTGGAACATGATGTGGGTCTCTACTCGGCATCTCGTGTATTGCAACATATTGCAACAAGCAATCTCAATATATGCCACTCACAATTTGCCTCTAAAAAACTGCAGTGCCAACTAAACCACTTTATACTCACTCAGTTTTTACTTAGCTAGTCTAGTAAGCGTGCTAAAATAAAACGTTAAAACAAACTCAGATAACATTAAAGAATATTCATGCAAACATTGTAGTTGCGCCCAATTCACCCGCTCTCAGGTTTTAGTTATAGCAAATTTAATGATTTATGTGAGTGAAATCACATAAAATATTGTATTACTAATTTTCGCTTCAAACACCTTGAAATTTCTTGAAGCAGAGCTGTTTATGCTTCCTTCAGTGTATTAAACTCTCATATCCCTAAACGTGACAATATAAAACATTTCAAACAAAATTTTTATATTCATTGCTTTTCATCCATTTTGCAAGCAAAATACAAATTTTTTTTCATATTTATGTAATGTAATATGGTATTAACTTTCACAGATATTTAGTACGTTTGCAACGTTTCATGCACACTTAGTGACTGACACTGATCACAATCTTTAACATACTATGTTAAGGTACTTCAAAAAGCAAATCAATTTCAGCAACAGGTTTGTCATGCTAGATAACAGTCTGCAAGTGTACCTGTAAATAGATTTTCTGTGATTGGCCAGTACGTCACTGTGATGAAGGCACAGTCAGATCAGGGCTTACAGTGCTGACATACTGTAATTTACAAGTTCATACCCTGCTCCCCTCAAAATTTTTTAATTTGTGCAGAACTACTGAGATTTAGAATGTTAGGTTGACTTTGGTTCCTGGCTCGCAGTGCCTGTACCCGCACCATGAGGCTGGCCCACAGCTACAACCCAATTCAACTAGACTCGTCCACATTTACAATGCATATTGAAATCTAGCATTCTGTATTCCATGCAGTTCAGAGGATACAAATGTGAAACTGGATCTATCTGTGCAGACCAAGATTCTGTTCAAATACCTGTTGTTGTGTGGTTGTAAATGAAATACTACAAACAAATCGGTAAACAGGTGTTTCTAAATGAGTCAATTTGGACTAACAGAAGCCATTTTTACTGTGCACGTTCCATTAAAGAAAGTGTCTTCTGGCCTGCCAAATCTATAAATGAAATAGCGCGGTACATTAGTTTATTTATGAAAATAAAAGTAATGGCAGAAATTTAGCATAAACGTACAGTAGATGGGTGTCAGATTAGTGTACTGTAGTGGCAACAAATTTTTACGATGTTTTGAATAATCTCATAGCAGAGGATGGTATCCATCGTAGCCTTAAAGGTATAATAAACAGTGTTGTAAGCAGATAACGTTAGGTTAGGGTTCTGTAGTGGTAACAAATATTTGCCATTTTTAAAATATCCTAAAAGTAGATGGTACCCAGTATATAACAATATGAAAAGTATAATACAGTGCTGTAGGCAGGTAACGTTAAGTTAGGGTTCTGTAATGGCAACAGCTATTTGTCGTTTTGAAAATCTCATAAATATTGATGTTACCCATCATATAATAGTCTAAAAGTTATAATAAGCATTGCTGTAGGCAGGTAATTTTAGGTTAGAGTATTGTAGTTGCAACCAATATTTGCATTCTTTAATAACCTTACAGCAAGGGATGGTAACTATCGTATAATAGTCTGAAAGTTATAAAAAATACTTTTTTTAGGCAGGTAATGTTAGGTTGGGGTTCTGTAGTGGCAACAAATATTAACGTTTTCTTAAATAATTTCACACAAGTGGATGGTATCGTGTAATATTTTGAATGGCGTAAGTTACAGCATTGTTACATAATATTAGTATAGTGTTCCCTAGTGACAACGAGTATTTGCCATTATTATTTAATAATTGGGAAGCAGAGTAAACTATAATATAATATTTTTTTGGGATAATGGTATTAACAGTGTTGTAGGTAAATAATATTTGTTTATGTTTCTGTAATTACGAGCTTTTTCTGTTGTGCTATCGAGAAGTATATTTGGACAGATGGGTTTAATTATATTGCCTAATACCAGTTGCAGTGCCGTGACGTACAATTAAACTCAATTGTACTACTTGATACTGCCAATAAACGTAAATATATTAGTGTGGTACACTAAAAGGTAGTGTCCTGTTTTGGCGAAAAACAGGACGTCGTATCCTACAGTACAATTGAGTTGGTATTTCATGATGAGATTGCCACACACCTGCAATTCTTAAGCATTATTGCTTTGTGTGGTTTCCAGAAGTTCCTTTGACTGGTGTTTGTTAGAACTGCATCTCTCTGCATTACCTACGTCTATGCTGGCAGCAACGCAACAAAAGTATATATCGGCGGAGAAGGCATATTAAGACTGGTAACCACGCCTGCTTACAACGTTTTTTGAAAAAAGGAGAATAATTTGTTTAAATGTGATGTAGACAAATACACAATCATTTCTGGCAAGCATCAAAAAAAATTTTTTACAACAATTTTTATTGTTATTATTATTAATCAGTTACAGAACTCTCAAGTGCCACTAATATGATCAAGAAAACATTTTCAAGTTGAATTAATTTTAAAAAATGGCAAAATAATGAACAAATTTCCTCTTCACACTTCTCCCCTCCCTCCTCTTCGCCAGGTTTCATCTTTTTTATGATGCAGAATCTGGCCAACATGCATATGGCAAACATACAAGACCTACACCTACTTAATAAAAGTATTGTGTTATGAGCTGCATAATTCAACATATTACGGCCCATGATAGCTTCTTTTTTTTTTTTTTTTGCGACTGTGTAGCAAATTTCATATTTGTTAACATTTTGGCCTATAAAATAATATATTAAAGACGATTAAACAAATTTATTATTTATGTTGTTTAAATTAAAACTGCTGTTTAAAAACCTGACATGTGTGTTAAGCTGTACCGTGAAATTCAACTATAACCCAAAAAAATGTTTTTGACATTTTGGACCAAAAAAAGCCACTTTTGTTGAAGTTTACTTGACATTATAATTACATTAATCTAACACCATTTTATTAAAGATATCTGCAAAGCTGCTTAGATTTTCATACCCAACTCCTGCAAATGAGCCACTTACCAAAGTTTAGGATGTGTTGACTCCTGTCTTTAGTATAGCTACTTGTCTCCTGATCTCATTATGCTATAACAAATGCTGACACCACAACATCCTTGTATTCGTTGACCGTTTACTATATTATTTCGTCAGACATTATCAGAAGCCTATTTCAAAACACAGTTTCTTTAAATATAACAAGAATCATTGTAACATATCATCAGTGAAAATATAAAAACTCGTATGTCAATTTTTGCCCATTTTGGTTTACTCAAAAATTAAATTAAACTCAAAAATTCGGCATACGATATGAAGCACAAATAAGTTAGATTGTTAATTATTACTGCTTTTATTCATTTCTTGATTGTCAGGCGTTACAAAAAAACTTTTTTGCCATTTTGTAGTAAAATTTTATAAAGTTTTACATATTTTAAGGGCAAGTTACTGATTTGATTATATTCATTACTTTGAAGTCCTTCAAGTTGAACTCAATACTAGAAAGTAAGCTAACATTTTAGCCTGGAATAAAACTTTCTATTGCCTATGGCTGTCTGACAGTGCACCAAATTGTATTTATTTAAAAATATCCCCAGCAATTTGCACACACAATTTTTCTGTAATTATTTTCACAATTACCTAGTGACATGTACAGCACCAACATATTCTAGCATCACACAGTAATGTGAGTACTATAAGACTACTCATATTTGCAAAATTTTAACTCGCTACATGTGGCCCAAGTGTGCTTGGAAGAGCACGTAATACATTCATCAAAATATCCAATGTTTAGGTTGCTAACAGCTGATGAGTATTTGTAATTCATCTGAAATGCATAATGGAGGTAAAAATTACACACAGTAAATGTTTGCAAATATGCAGAACTAAAAATGGTTGCAGTTGAAAATGCTGTGGGAAAACTCGGCATAAATCCTTTAAACCAGTACTTCAAATAATTATGAATCGGAATTAAACCGTAACCAATCGAGTAACGCAGTAATCGAAAATTGCAATATAACCTGAAATGCGAACACTGACAACACGGCGTCAGTTGAAGTGGCTAATGAATGTAGTGTGTTTGAAAATGTAGGAGATTTCTGATATATCAATCAACTCCTTTAAATCTGATGATAATGAAAACTCAATATTATTTACAGTACACAAGCTATTCAATTTAAGTTTTCTATCAGTGGGCATGCAAGTTAATGGAAATCTCTTTAAAATTCCCTTAAAACTTAAAATTGTGTTGCTATTGGTGTAACAATAATGGAGTATTGGATGTTGGGGAATTTGCATATGGTCTGTATTAAAGATTTTGAGACATTCCCAATACATGGCTTGTTTTCCTTATATAGAGAAGATGATAATACTAGCTTTGATTCATAAAGAAAAATTACACAATTGTTCTCTGATATAAAAATTATTTCAATGTCTACCGTTAATAAACTGACAGTACTGCAAAAAGTTATTTTATGTATGTAGGATACTGGTAAAACAATGTACAATTGGGCCTAATGTTATAAAACATACCATAGTATGCCATAGGCCTAGTCCTGCTGCTTTCCATCTCCATATAAGTGCATCTTACTTCAATTTCGCATCAG
The DNA here is from genome assembly GCA_002778355.1 of Clitarchus hookeri. Lineage (NCBI taxonomy): Eukaryota > Metazoa > Arthropoda > Insecta > Phasmatodea > Phasmatidae > Clitarchus > Clitarchus hookeri. The sequence goes on along the minus strand of NQII01002094.1, from coordinate 215,687 downwards.
TAAACTATTTTGGGTATAGTTTATCATGTTTCACTTGAGAAAACTAACCTGATGGAAAACCAATACATTAAAAATACTTTAGAAAGGGAATTAATAACTAGCTAAACGTTCATCAAATAGTTAGGCAACGCAGACATGGCAATAACCCTATAATTATCTAATTATATCAAATCACTATGTTTGGATAATTTAGTTATTTGAGCTGTTTCCAAATCTGTACGTTGCACCAGCCTTCAGTAGGCCATTTCAAATGCTCATTGTTTGGCACGAAATACAAATATAAATTTAGGTATCTGGTTAACCCGTGACGTTTCATGAAACGTCTTGTTGGAAGCGAGGTTGTCAGAAACTAAATCAACAGCTTGGTGAGTTATGCAGAGGAAAAGGATTAGCCACGGCTTACAAAACGGAACCATACCTAGAGTGATTGTGGAAAATCACGGGAAACCGAAAATCAGGATGGCCGAACAGGGAATGGAACCGGTGTCTTAGCGAATGCCGGCCGCACCCTCAGGAGGACTGCAATGACCTTGAAGGAAACGTCCAACATGCCACGAAAACCCTACACAAGCAAGAGATACTGACCAAGAAAGATTTTAAGGAATATTGGTGTAATAGGCACTGATTTTAGTAAACACGATGAAACATTTGTTAAGCGAGATTCTCAGTGTCATAAAAGTTATGCATCGGTGTCGTTTCTTTACATACATTTGGTGCACAGGATATGACAACCAACCCTGGTAATGGATATTTCGAAACGCTTTTTTTTGTATGCCACATGATTTTCCGGCCCCTTCTATTCGCGATATTATTTCTGGGAAAAATTTAGCAATTCGTGAAGCTTTTATTAACCAAACTGCTGTTGTTACTGTTGCCTAGTCCCATGTTACGTATTCTCGCAAAAATGTTAAATTAGGGATTCGGGGATGAAGGTTTTCTTCGCAAATTACTTGGCACTTCTGATACGCATATTATGGATCATTCACAGCTTGTTTATAACAAATAGACGTCAATAAGATTTTTTTTACCGAAATAGATAGTGTGATTTTTATTTTAGGGAAATATAACTTTATAACAATTGCTGCGGGGCGTCCGCACTCCTGATACTGCAGTCCATTCCTGGATACTTCCAACTTTTCTGAAGCCCTGCTAAAGTTCCACTTTCACGTTATTCCTCTGCGTTCACTGACATTTAATTAGGTGTAAAAGTGGATCGGCGTGAAGTGGTGTAACCTTCTTACTGGACCTCCAGACTCGCCCACTGCTAGGTCCGGTGGCGGGCTCTTCGCTCCGGCTGACGAGCTCCGGTGGGGCCTTCTCGACCTTAGGGAAGGGTTTGCCCCTCTGCTGCTGCGTGGGCCGAGACACGGTCCCTGAAATGGGGCAGCGATGCGAATATATAGCCTAGCCCTGCTGAAGTCCATCTCCACCTCCTCGAAATGCCAGGGGTGGAAACACCGTGGCTAATGGAGCGAGGACGATAATGGGCTAGTGGCGGCCCCACCAGTGCACTGGCGATCAGTCACGGCGAGGTCATGTGCAGTTTTACAGAGGCTGCATATGTTCTTCGCCAGCGGTGATGACCCGTGAACCGAGTGCACAACCCCACCTGAGGCATTAAGGGTAGATATCGGGGTGGCGGAGCTTCGCAGAAGGGACTATCTGGCGTCCTGGAGGAGTTGGGCTGCTTTGGGTGAAAACTCAGTGTGCACAGAATAGTGGTGGAGATCCAACGGATCGGTGTGAAGCCCCGGCCTTTGACCGTGCCGATCGCGGGTCGGACTCTGGGTGGCATTGGTTGAACCTCCCGCTGAGAGGAGGACTGGAGGCAGGTCTTTGCCTGGAGTGCTGCTCCTGGTGGTAGAAGCTGGGGAGCTGCAAAGCCGGCGCGTGTGGCCTCAGTAGCCGGGGAGAAAGAAGGCATTCTCTCCCACCGGACCTCCGCGACACACGGTGCTAGGGTTGGTGATGGGCTCTTGTAGCTCGAGTAACCTTTGGGGAAGCCAAAGCGGCGTGTCGCCGGACCCAATTTCGAAGGGTTGATGCTCGCTAACGATGGGAGAACGGTCTGATCCGCCTGGTAAGAGGACTCGTTCACGAAGCGCGTTCGTAAAGGTTGAATAGTCCTGGTTGCCGTTAAGGTGGCGCGTGCAGATTCAACTCTGTACTATGCTGTTAATAGGTGACGTGGAATCCACGGCCACCAACCGCGATTTGAAGGAGCGTTATCTCCTCCTATTGGACTGCATTCAACTGCAGCCAATTAAAGCACGGTAGTGCCATATTATAGTCTGGCTCCAGACTTTGATGTGATCTGGCCAGTGTGCACAGCATGGATTACTCTAACGACTGAAGTGGCTAAAATGCCTGATGTGGCTTTGTGTCCGAATAAAAAATAGTTCTGGGCGCTTTGAACACCGCATGTTGCTCAGAAATTTACTCCTGTTTTACCTTTAAGGCAAGTACGGACTGCCCACACGCCGTACATATCAGTACAGATAATTATATTCCGCTGCCTTGTAAGTCTAGAAAATTACACCAAAAGGAAAACGCACCGCATTTGTGCGCACTCAGTTAAAAACATATTTTGTATGAGAACTACATACTTATTACAAGGCATTACCAACACATGCGTTTTCTATCTGTTTTAATAATATTAATTAGAAATAACATATATTTAGATTTACAAATAAAATAAAATAAAAAATAATTTTTAATATAAACAAGATAATTTTTGTTTACAGAAGTATAAAACTCTTGCGATTCATTACATATTCGATACATTACATATTCGATACATTACATATTCAGGAAACAACCAGAATTAGAATGACTTTTCAACGTTTTGATTTTTAAAAAATTTACTGTGAATAGACTATAACTCGCGCATTAAATTTGTGGAAGCACGCGCGAAGCTACAAGTGAAACTCCCTGGCAAGGAGTGTCAATTGAGAAGTCATCTTCGCCGCCACTGCGGTGTACGTCACGTCAGGAGACAGGCTGGGAGAAGGCGTGGCAGAAACGTATACTAAGATGTTTTACATGGAGGGGGGGGNTATAATAAGCTTGTATCTTGCCACCAAGAGCCGGGTTTCAATCTGCACTGCACTAGCGAACGGTGGCAGCTTAGATCGGCAGCTTCGTCGCTGCGTAAGTGTCCGAAGCTACACTGAAGCTGATGAATGTGTGAAATGCTTTGGAATTAACGAAACCATGTGAGAATTTCTCCGCCTTATTTTCGGACTGGCTACCCTGACCTGACACAAGGTAACACGGTGATCTCTTAAGGCTCCCTGTTGCGCCATCGTAGCTATTGTTGGCATGTAACCTACAATATTGCCATAGCTAAATGTCTTTGACCTTTTTCCTGTAAGGTCCCCTTAATGAACTTGTCCACAGAGATACACAAACTTACCGCTGCTGATATGGTGGCAAAACTCCACGCCGCGATTAATACAGTTTATGAGGAGTTGCTCAATAATGTATACGGTAATACTCGGCGGTGCGCGCCCGAATACCAGTGAATGGACCGCGAACACTTTGAACATCTGATTGAAATGCTACCCGTCTAATAAAGGGTTGTGGACCCCTACCGTTGACCGCTAGTTCGGCTTGTACTGTCATTGTATGGTGTATCACATGTGGAACTTTACAATCCATAATTTACTGCCTTCGTCACAGCAGTGCTGTGTAGCTGGCACGGTGCCCCACACACGACTATACACTACATTCGTGTAGCCGCTGAGACCAAACGATTGCCTATAATAAAAAAATTATCCGCTTATTATCTTCTCAGTTTTCGTTTCTCTACGCAACCTCAGTGTTTCAATCCGCAATTTTCTTACGCGTTGTATCTAAAGCATTTAATACAGTATTCTGTATTAAAATGTTTAGATTCATTTTGTTCATTCCTGCCATATCTTCTAACAGAGTTGTATTTTACCTTCCTAAATGAGCGTTTATTCAAGCAGGGAATTTTGATATTGCACAGATATAATGCTAACTTAATTTTAATGGCAAGTGATGAAATACTGCACTGTGTTTGATCACGATCCATTCATTTGTGCCAAAATCTGTCTTCAGCTGTGTTAAATAATATTATACGACCAGTAGAAATACAGATTAGAAGAGACTGAGTGTTGGAGACGCAAACGAGAAGTCTGACGTTACGTAAACAATCGGATCGAATAGTAATCCTTTCTTTTGAAATNGAGTGTTGGAGACGCAAACGAGAAGTCTGACGTTACGTAAACAATCGGATCGAATAGTAATCCTTTCTTTTGAAATGGAATTAAAATCTTCGCAAAAACTAAAGTGTTAGCTTAAGTTTATTAACTATGATCTATGCATGAAATATTTTTTGNGGAATTAAAATCTTCGCAAAAACTAAAGTGTTAGCTTAAGTTTATTAACTATGATCTATGCATGAAATATTTTTTGGGCGAAGGGGGTGGGGGGATCTGAAGATATTTTATTTTACTCTTCTTGGTACGTTTTCGCATGTTGGCATTCAAAGGCATACTGTATATATACCAGAAAATACATCAAAATATACAATACTGTAAAATTCTTACTACAAAATTAAGTAGTTTGCTTCAGAATGGCAATGCTAAATATGACCAAAATTCGTTCAGGCCCTCATTATACCTTTATTAGTGCTCAACATACCTATAATAAATAAACGCTGGCAAGAATCACGTTATTTTACTCATTCCAGATAATTAAATAAGTAGTTGTGGCTTTTGAAGTTATGAATAAGTATGCGCTGTATTTAGGTGGAATATGTGTGAAACTTTTAAATAAAACTATTATAGAGAAGAAACCTTATACAAACACATGTCCATAATCTATTTAAAATAAATTTGCTTAGTTGGGAGGAAAACTTTCTAATAAAATTGTTTTTCGTTGCAGAAACCTGAAAATAATGAACGAACTGGTAGTTAAAAATATTTTTTGTCCTGCTAGACGTTCATGTAATAAGTAAGAGAAACTTGTTATTTGATGAGTAAAAATAGGATGTCAAGGGCTAAAGTATTTTTTTTATGAAGGTATCTTCATCGCTTCTGAAACATTAATGATAGTAAAAGCGTGGTGTTATACGTAATATTACTGTTTATTTTACGCACGAAAGAGCACGAATTTACACGTGATTAGGTCTATCACATTTTCATTACCAAAAATGCCGTGGTTTCTACTCGGATAACGCACGAAAAAAATTAGTCAGCCCATAGAAACGTTAATGTTACATATAGCGTAAGGATACAAAATTAGAGGAAAATAAGCTCCTGGCGAATAGGTTGGTTCCCAAAGTATTTTGTTTACTCAGGCAACCCGTGCACTGAAATATACTATTTGTTAGTGACGACAGAAACTATTTGGTTAATGTTTTCCAACGAGAACTTTTGTTACTGGTAAAAAAAATATTGTGTTGTACAACAACACGTAGACTGACTAGTACTATACTAAAGCAATTTACTCCTAACAAACATATTTGTTTGTTGAGAAAATATTTATTGGCTGCCACCAAATATTTGATTGGCAGCAATAGCATTCATGTCATCCAGAGTAGAACATTGTCCCGCGACTGCAGAACTATATTCGTTATTTTCTGCATGCGTACTGGCGTATCTGAAGTACACTACCTTCTCTCTGGAAACGACGCCATGTTTGTCCGTGTTCTTGTCAAATGCGGGATCTTCTTAAAAAATTAGGGGATGGATTACACAATTGGTTTGTTTCAAGTAAACAAATATTACACAAAAAAGATTCCAAAAAAATTAACTTTACCACGAAGTGAAGTGTCTAGTCACTTGTTCGATTTCTATTGTAAACATACTCAAGTCAAGTCTTTCAACGCCGAGTAAGGTGATGAAGTGATAACACACTGAGCTCGCTCTGGAGAGGTTAAGTGTTCAAATTCTGGTCTGGTCGTTTTGAATTTTTTTTTTACTGTGACTTAAATAGCACATTATTGCCTATCCAACGTACTTAATAATACATATTTACAACCAAAAAATACTGAAATAACGACAAAAAGAAAATCTCGGTCGTCATAATTGTTTTCCCCCAGTGCGCTGTGGCAAAACACGCAAGCAGGCCACATCTCGGCGCTCGACTGCGTTTCAAAACACAGCTGGTGAAATACGTCATGCGAGCCCCGCAGCCGACGTCTGCGCAAGGTCGAGTGGGCGTGGCGTGGCAAACGCTTAGAACGGATTGCTGCTTCGCGGCAAGCCCCGCCCACTCGTTACGACGCTAAACGCAAGGAGCCTTTCCCGGTGAGGCAACTACGTCCAGTTGGCGGCGACCTCCTGGCTGTGCTCGTACCTCGGCAACTGGGCTACATTTCACTGCAGACACTTCTGACAGCGACAGCACGAGCGAACGAGGGAAGAGATTCGGGCGGCACCGGACATCGAGGTCTTGAGATGAGGGTGAAGCGAGGTGAATATGGAGCAGCGCCGGAATGCAAGGGCGGGGAAAACGGACGGGAGATCCCCGAGCAAACCAGCCAACCAGCGGCATCGTCTGGCATCAATCACTCTGGCGAAAATCTGCGGGTGACCCTCCGAGAATCGAGCCCGCTTAGCCTTGATGGGAGGCGAGTATTCTAACCACTACACCACCGCAGCCTCCGACAGCATTAAGTTTTTGTCTTTTCGATCATATCTTTTTTTAAATGTGTAGCTAGATTTAAAAAAATGATATTTACATATTTGGTTTGACCATATTGTTACTCCTTAATACACTTGCATGCACTTCCTTAGTCGCGAAAAATTATTAGAATATATAACAGCATGATTTGCAAAACAAATACGCGATAAAATTATGTGGCGCGCAAAACTGATTTTCGAATAATATTAATAAAAAATATATAACTCTTTCCTTGAATAAAAGCAGCTATGCTGCGTATTACTGCGATGTCAGAATTCTGCCACGTACCTTTTTCTTGTGCAGCATAAATTTTACTACCGTCTTAGTTCGTGCAACCTAAGACAGTACAAAGTAAGGTAAAGCACTGCTTTGCGTTGAAGGGCTAGTCAGTAAGAGTGAAAAACCCAAAATGCCGAGGTCACGCTATCACTTCAATTTACAGCAAAATGCTTCTACAATGATCTCGTGAAAGGCAATCCAATTTCAGTACACAATTAACTTTTTCAGCTGATGTCCTCACTGACTGACAATGATGCAGAAAGGTTTGCAACCAAGCCACTAATAAAAGCCCAACTCACAGACTCGGCGAACCNGTACTCGATCGAGGGCTCTCGCTAGGCGCTGGTGCAGTCTGCCCGCCTGTCACGGGCTCCCGCGGCGCGGCAGTAGGCTAGGACCTAGCGCCAGTCCCGTGCGTGGTGTATATGCGCGGCGTCGTCCTCGTTTATCGGTGCGGCGCGCGGCTCTGTTTACCCACGTCTCGCAGAACACGCGTACCCCTGGCCAGCTCGGGCACCTCTCTGCAGGCTCCATTGCACTCGCAACGACAGCGTCTCAAATGTTTGTAACGGTTTATAAGAGACGAATGGCGTCTCACGCAGAATGACGGAGTGAATTCAATTGAACAGAAAGGCTTAATTATCATGTACGTAGTATAAAACGCTGACAATCTTTTACCCTCAATTTCCAGCTTCTTTTTTGGGTTGGCAATTTCTGTAGATCTTAAAATTAATGACGATAACGGTTACCTCAAGTTTAATGTAAATTCCTGCACTATTTTGACATGGATTACATGTCTTTCTCGCACGCTCGGGAAGTAATGCGCGCCGCACTCGCCGTCACGAAAACATGTACCGCGACTCGCCCCGCCACTCAGTCCCCGCACGCATGCCGGACCGTGCACATGTACCGATCGACGGAGCAAGGCTGCCCGCACATTATAAATACATTGTTTTATAACGTTCGCCTTATCGCTTCCGGTAGTGCGTCATCGAGTTTGAGACAAATTTCGGTGCAATTTGCAGCACTTTTATTCTTTCGCGCAACAACCACTGATCTACTCTGAAGATTTTCGAGGCAATTGCGCTTTGAACTCGTGAAACATGGTCATACCGCGAAAGAAGGGCAAGGATCCGAGTCGAAATCCACCACAAAACCGACAAACGCCATTAATTTCGGCAGAACGAAGCTTCAGTTATAGAGAGAAGAAAATATTATGAGAATCGGATCACCAGCAAAGAAGTTATAGAGCTCCAAATACTAGTGTGCAGAACGAAAATGGTGCGCACGCCGCTTCTCAGCAGTCGTGTACCTCGGGAGTGCCACCAAAACGACCGAGGATGTCAGATATGTATTTGCGAAATCAAGACTAAGCTGACGAGACCACTCATGGACCCCCCTTGGTCACAATGGACCCCAACACAGGCCCTTCAATGCTGTTACTAAAGCAACCAGCAACGTCGTCGCGCTGCTCTGGCGCAGACAAACAGTTCGCCAAGCTATTTCTAAACAATTCCTTCGGGCATGTGTGCGGTGTGTGCGATCACCTCTGGCACAAGGATATATCGAACTATGTGTTTCATTCATTATCCAATACACAAACAAGACAGACATGTAATCCATGCTCGGTAGTTGCCACAAACGGCTATCTACCAAGGGTAAGTTTTTATATCTGTAAACGCCATGTTAACGCGGAATTGTGTCAAATTTGTGGTTGATTTAGTTCCGGTAATATTTCCATGTTAAAATCCAAATGTCTGAAAGTCCTGGATTACATCTATTCCGGGTTTATATAATTTCTGTCCAGATGGCACAAATCCGGAGCTGAATCAGTTCAGACTTGACCAAGTTTAGACAGTTTCGGTGGCATGCCAACACGAAAACTTCAAAACTTCATATGTTTACCTGTCTTTATATATTTCTTCCTGATTTAAATTTGGGAGAATTTATTAACAAATGCGACAATATAAGTTTAGCTAATTACTTTACCCATCATTACACACACAATATATAATCTACGAACGCACATTTATGTAACAATTAACTTAATACTAAATGTTATGTATTAAAATTGATTGATTTTATAATGCATTTATTTACACGATATTGTACACTCTACAGCAAGAACAAAGCAATGAATGTTAAAGAGTAGCATACATGCCAGCGCAAATCTAACGCTCTTCTACATTTCGGACATAAGGAACAAATGATTGGAAAAGGAGAGAATAATAAAGGGAAGGAACGAAATTAAGGGGAAATTAACCAAAACCTTTAACAAGAAAAGAAATAGAAAAGGAAAGTAGCGTGCAGACAGGGAAGCTGCGATAGGAAACAAACGGAAATAAATAGCCCAAACGGACTGAGATGAAAGAGAAATATTGTGGTATTAAAAGGAAAGAAAGTTACAGTATAAAAGAAGGAACAGGATGTTGAAAAAGAAACCACTGCGGGCATAAGGCCCCCACACCTCCGTGGATTTAGTATGACTCGAAAAATGGAGGAGTATGTAAAGTATAAGGGTGTAAAGTGTGTAAGTAAGCAAAAGACGGGAGGAAAAACTTGTAATGAAACAATATAGAGAGAATAAAATGGCACCAAAGAAAATTAACCGGATGTTGAGTAAAAACCACTGCGGGCATAATGCCCGCGCGCCGCCATGAATTAAGTGCCCGGAAATATACGGAAAGGAGAAGTGTAGGGTGGCATTGCAAGTTTAAAAAAATGCCCCCCGCAACCTGTGTTGTAGGAAGACAAGAAATTTGTCTGGAAGGGAGATGGAAAGGATAAGTGTAGGGTTTCATTGCAGGTATAATCCTACATCACAACCTGTGATGTAGGAAAAGAAAATGTTGGCGGAAATAAGTGCAAAAGGCGTATGCCGCGAGAGTGAAGCCCCACACGGCGAAGAGGGTAAACAATAAGGGAAATTACAAGTAAAGGCACAAGCCACATGGGTGAGGCCCAGCAAGGCCAAGGGAGGGGTCCGTATACAAAATTACAGGGAAAAGAAGGAATTTCAAACTATCGAAAAGACGGGAGAGGGTACCTACCACGAGAAAAAGGGAAAAGGAAGTAAATAAATGCGAACAGCCGTCTCTGGGAAGCAGGGAGCACAAAAGGGAAATCCGCCGTTGGATAATGCTGTGGCAAGAGAAAGATAAGGAGGTACTTGACCGGAAATTGAAATGCACAAAAAAAGGCTACTGGCAGACGTGAAACAAATTACAGACGATCACGAGTGTCACGGGCGACAAACGTAAAATACAATTGAAATAAAGGAGTTGACAATAAAAGGCGGCCGCCACACTTCCCAGGGGGGGGGGG
>NQII01002094.1:151196-194609 GCA_002778355.1 Clitarchus hookeri | reverse complement strand
GGTGTGAGGTGGTGATGGATGTGAGCCAATGTCGTGCTATAATCCCTAAACCAGCACGCGACATAGTAATACAAATACATTTTCGTGTAAATATTATTATTTTCCTGTTTACTTTCGTTTTTAGTTCATGCATTGAAATTTGAATGAAAATTTCTAATCAAAATAATTGTCAACCGACTTCAAACTTTTCCTCTATTTTCGCTAGTAATTTAAAGCTTTATTCCGAAGGATAGTATTTAATTTGCATTTATGACCTTCAGGTAAGACATTTATATCTCTCTTAAATATAAGTTATTTTATTAAATGATTGAATAATGTTAATATAATTTTATTTCCTTAATTTATCAAAAGCCTATGACGTTCCACTTTAGGAAAAAGGTACAGTAACGTAGTTGTGTGAAGAGTTAACTTAATGATATTCCTTAGAAAGATGTAAATTGTTGCATGAAGTATTATTTTATTTTGAAAACATTTAAATTTAAACATTTGCACACTTACAGCAGCCTAAAAATACTATTTGGAGAATATTAGCCTTACATTCGCTGACGATAAATTTCCATTTTGTAGGATATCCATAAATAACTACTTTTAACTGGTTTTTAGTTTTCGTGTTTCTTTTACTTAGTCTACACATTTACTGGTACGAATTTATTACTGAGATGCGTTATTTAAAAGCATTCAAAATTATTTTCATTTATGTATAATTTACAAAACTGGCGTCGCAATTAAGTTTTGGAATTCAGTAGAAGTTAAGAGAGGGAGAAATTTATACTTCACAGGTATACATATGGTCCATTCTCGCTCACATTTTTCTTTCAGGAACATATAAAAATCCCTACCTAGATCATTTAGCTCCCAACCGCCAGCCAGTTTTCATCAAGCGTGGAGCTCTAAGTAATAGCCACCGCCAAAACACGTGTTTTATTGCGTGCGGCCCTAAAGCAAAAAAAATTAAGTTATCACAAGAGAGGAAAGTTTGCAGTTGTGTAGAACATTCCTGCTCGCTTAACGATTAAACAGCAGGGGTGCCGACGTCTGTACGCCGGGGTGTTTGACTCTGATATGGCCGACTGATTTACGGCTATCTACTGGCGTGCATCTCAGCAGCCCGAAGAAGCTTGTAACGCCTCGCTTCTAGTTGCCCTCACACACACACACCAACACAGAGAGAGAGAGAGAGAGAGAGAGAGAGAGAGAGAGAGAGACCCACATCACACTCGTGGTAGTGTCGACGATTACCCGTCGCTAGAGTCTCCGGAAATTTCGCGGATTCATCTCTGAGGACAATAATAATAATGGCGTATGGGGAGTGCAACCAGGGCAAGGCAACACCCTCCGAGTGACGGTCTTTCGAGCTGGGACCCGTAGGTGACCGTCGTCCCCAAGCATGACAGAAATGAAACCCTATAATTGAGCGGCGCTGGAATGCAAGGGCGGGGGAAACTGGAGTACCCCGAGTAAACCCGCCGGCAAGCGGCATCGTCCAGCACGATTCCCACATGCGAAAATCCGGGAGTGAACCCGCCGGGGATCGAACTCGGATCGCCGTGGTGAGAGGCCAGCGCCCTGGCCACTACGCCTCTGAGGACAAGTTAAACTGCGTTCGCGTGTACACATGTGTTTGTGCTTCCACTGGCCCACAGTTATTTAGCCACGCCCTCNGGACAAGTTAAACTGCGTTCGCGTGTACACATGTGTTTGTGCTTCCACTGGCCCACAGTTATTTAGCCACGCCCTCTTACGTCTTTTGACCAATAACGAACCTGCGAGGAAAATAACAACCGAATCCTGTGCCACCTGGCCTGGAGTTAAACTGGAGCAGCAGCCAATGAACTGCTAACTGATGCTCGAATGCACAAAGGATAGTAGAGTCTAGCTTTTTGCCGAACGAATCCGCGAAATTTCCGGGTCTCTACCCATCGCTAACCACCAACTTGCATGTGGTCTGAGAGGTCTGCTATCAATCTGAATACAACAGTCTTATAACTCACAAAAATAATTATTACGGACACAGAATTCCAACGCTGGTTGGTCACGTGCCTTGCTTCCACCAGGAGATGAAATTCATCGCGTTAATAACCCTGCGGGTGTATTCGTAGCGTGGGTGCTTCGTTACGCCCACATCTCCGTTCGGTCGCTGCTCCAGCCAAACTTCACATCTCTTCCTCCAGTCAGGTAAGATTGATTCAGGTAAGGGTCTGTAAGTTGGCCGAAACTGTTTGGAAAGGAGAAGACGGAAAATTGTTGCGTGCGTCATGCGACTTCCCGTAGGCACGTGTGGTGTCATATCCGCGGAATTGCCCGATTTCTCATACGCAGGATTAAAAGGATGCTCGGAAATTCAAAAGGCCCTATTATTTTCCTGAACAGGTAAGAAAATTTGTGCATAACCTGTCGCCGATACTGTGTTCACGGAGGGTGCAATCAATTTTCGCAGTAATATCTGTATTTAGTGGAACTGGCGCATCTTGGGAGTAATCCTGTAAAGATTTACGAACGGCTACAAAGAAAACAAACACTCTTAACAGTTTATAATATCATTTGAAGTGATGAGATATATTTTTCAACGCCACACTGTTTAGTGGAATGCACGTAAAAAACGTGATTTTTATGGGTAGCTGCTCTCGCGTTTAGCGTAAAATCAACATTTCTAGAAAGATTGCAAAATGCCTTATTTAGACTAAATTCTTGGCCAAGCCAGCAATTTCCGATAAGTCAACGCTTACTTTTGAAAATAATTTAAATAGGTTTTAAATCGTTTCAATAACATTGGCACTATAGCTTATTCGGTAGAATTTATTAAGTTATTAATCTTACAGCTAAACTGGTAGGGTTTATCCCTACTGCTGATAACATGAAATATAATCATAAAAAGGTCTCTAAACTTGCTGTATTAGAGAGCTCACTGTCCCGCTCTTTTTCCGACTTACGTGTGAAATTAGAACAGCTACGTGGAAAGCAGCTATACTGTCTGCTTATCTGCCACGTGTAAAGTTTAATATTGCCGTAACCTGATGACCAGTATGTGTATTCGTCAATGTCAAATTCTTAAATTCCACTGCTTGCAAATTCTTCCCACTTAATTATATGAAACGAAAAAAAAACTTATTTGCTTAATGCACAGTGCAGCCAATAAGCTCTAGCTCATTTACGATAAATAAAAAATGTACTAAAACCCCCATTTATGATAATATGTGTTCGTAACTGCGTCCACTCACGGTGACTTCCAACTTTTCGGAAGCCCTGCTAAATTTCTTCTTCCACACTATCCCTCCGTCTCATGCAAACTAAGCTTAACTAAGTCTAGAAAATTACACCAAAGGGAAAACGCACCGTAATTGTCCTCACTCAGTTTAATACTATTTTGCACAATTACTATTTCTTACTATAGGCATTACCAACACACCTATTTCCTCCCTGTTTTTATTCATATAAATTGTAAATGATTCATTATAATTTATATATGTATATAACATAGGTCAAAGTTCATTATAGCCAAAAAATAAGATACTCACAGTTAACATAAGTAGAAAACGCTTGTGATACACTACATATTTAGGAAACTACCAAACTACATCATACATGGGGTGATTTTTCAAAGATTTGGTTGAAAGTTGCGAAGGTTTTGCGAGTATACTATACCCGATTTTACATGCATGAAAAATATGGTTTAAAAAAAAAACAGTTTTAACTCAAGACATGGCTAGAGGGACCGCGAATTTAACAATGGGGTATNGTTTTAACTCAAGACATGGCTAGAGGGACCGCGAATTTAACAATGGGGTATTAGGCGTTGGTTTTATTAATTTTATTTTTCAACGCTTTCCAAACTATTTTTAAAATCGTTAAATTATATTTCATAACATTTATTTACTTCCATCCAAAACAATGAGCAAGAAGCTAAAGAAAAACAATGACATTGAACAAGTGGCGGAAGGATATAAATTGCGTGATAGAAAAAAGTAAGAGTGTTTCAAAAGTGCTCACNCAATGACATTGAACAAGTGGCGGAAGGATATAAATTGCGTGATAGAAAAAAGTAAGAGTGTTTCAAAAGTGCTCACTTCACCGTGAACAGCCTATACCTTCTTTCAATTCGTACAACGTTCATGGTGTAGATGTTCTCCATGGTAAAGCGACCTTCAGAGGCGGCAGAGAGGTCGGTGAGCTGGGACTTGCGGCGCGGCAGAGTACACAGGCCGCATTCCCCTGGAGATTGAGCGCCTGGACAAACCCTCGTGCCGCCGATCATTATCTGGGTCGCGATCACTCCGCCGAGATGAGGTGCGATGCCCCTGGTCGCAGGGGTGGCCACGGCTACGGCCGTCCTAACCGGCCACTCTCCTTACTCGCATATATAACTGACAAATACACTTGTATTTTACATTTCAATTACATTTAATATTTATTTCTTACGTGTTATCAGCGGTCATTTGTAAAATGTAGCCACAAAATCATTTAAAATATACACAGGTGTGTATATATATATATATATATATNCAGCGGTCATTTGTAAAATGTAGCCACAAAATCATTTAAAATATACACAGGTGTGTATATATATATATATATATATCCGCGTGTGTGTGTTGTCTTTCATTGGATTGGATTGAATTGTATTGGAAAGGGCTTATTAACGTCCCCCGGTGTTATGCCTGAAGGCTTATCAGAGTACCTACGGCTTACAAACTAACTTATGACCTAACTTAAACTAACACCGATGCTTTACCTGGGATTCTAACCCAGAACCTCCCGCACCCCAGACAGGCGGCGCACCAACTGACTGCGCCACGGGAGGTCAGCTATATATATATATATATATATTCTTTCATGTTTGTATATATGTATACATGTATGTTCATGTATGAATTAATATACATGTATATATATTCGTGTTTATATGTATACGCATATGTATGTTTGTATATGTGTATCCATATATACGCATATATCTATCAATATGTATATATATGTGGTGTCCAATTCCGAAACGTCTTGTGTCCATTTAGCAAAACTTGTGGATAATAAATGAAAACATATGAGACAATGCAGGATGAGTATAAAAGAATACCCCAACTTTGAAGGCCTACAATATCAAAACCAAACAACCTATAACCTTAATTGGCCAATATAATGAACCGTGGAACCGTGAAGTTGGTTTACCATACATCCATACATGTTTAATTTGACCACCACGAGTGGCCCAAACGACATCTACGCGATAATCAAACTCGTTCCACACTCCCTTCATGTACCCCATAGAAATAAATTCGCACGGGGTAAGATCCAGGCTTCTTGGGGGCCAGTGATCAAGAGCCAGGTCACCAGCTGCTCCTCGGCCAATCCAGCGTTGCGGCAACGGGTCCAAACCGTAACACCGGACATGCTGACAAGAGCGTGGGACGAGTTTGATTATCAAGTACATGTCGTTCGGGCCGCTCGTGGTAGTCACATTAAACATGTATGAATGTATGGTAAACAAACTTCCCGGTTCCACGGTTAATTTGATTGGTCATTTAAGGTTGTATGTTGTTTGGTTTTATTATTATATACTTTAAAAGTTGGCGTATTCTTTTATACCCAACCTGTACTTTACAAGCCAATGCCTTCTAAATCCTTTCACGCATTGGTATTATTTGTTAGCTAATTAATAGTTCACGAATCTTATATATCAAGATCGTAATAGCTTGCTTAAAAGGCAAAACCATGTTAAACAAGGGAATATTTGTAATAGTACATGGGAGAAGAGACGTTTAGGTAATGTATGTTTAGGTGAACAGACACTTTGGAATAGCAAACGTTTGACAAAGAGACATTATGGAAGTGGAAGGCTAAAGAAACACACAAGCCACATTAGCAAAGAGGTAAGTTTAGTTTCTGAACTATGGGATACATTTTTCAACCACCATTTTGTATAAAGCTTCAGACACTTTGGTACTGCAGGCAACTGTCATTCTTAATTCTAAAAGGATAAAAAGGGGTTTTGGTAGGCAAATAATGCAGATTTCTCGGCAACAGAACGTCAATAATCCAATGGACCAAAAAAATTTTGAAAAAAAGTGTATAACAGACTTTGGAATTGACTGCCTCATATACGTATAATTGTATTATTATACATGCATTTTGATACAGATAAGTTACGTAGACATATTAACCATGTGTTTATAAAATATGGGGACAAACTTCTGTAGAGTATTCGTAACTATCATATAAAACTAAAATGTAAGTACCTTTTTTCTCATCAAGAGGTGTGCGCCCCTGAAAAAATCCTCATTTTAATTACCTTACTCTGGATTTTGATTTGCTTACCTTGTATGCAACACGCTTTCTGTTTGTTTCGAATGTTAAACTTGAATTATCTCGCAAACGGTTCACCTGAGAATGTTCCAACAAAACGACATATTTTTTTATTTAGCCGCAGTGATTCACTGGCTGTCTTTAAAAATGGCTTCAAACGTTGTGTTACAAAGTTTGGCTGAAACTAAGAGTACCAAAAGCAATTTCTAAAAGAAAGGGGTGTGATGTTACCGACCGAATTTTTAGAGGTATAAGATCTTCTTTATACAAAACACCATTCCCTGATATTTTCAACAAAACGCATTTTAAAACTCAAATTTTGGGGGCGCACAGTTCCCTTCGCTTTAGGGGATAAGTTCGACATACATTTTCGTCTTATAGTTTCGTAAAGAATTGTCTGCCAAATTTTGTTCCATATTTTAGAAACACGTGGTATAGTATACTTGTCAGCATTCCTACTTAAACATTGTTGAACGATGTGAATTTCAAAATGTTATTTTAATACAGTTTGGCTTCAGCTGAAAGGTTTCTTGAAATCACGAGAATTGTATGTTTAAGTTTCTTAGATATTCTATATTTGATTATATTTGGTTCACCTGTAGTAAAGGCTTATCTTTTCCCTATAATCATTATAAATTTTATAACAAAATTTGAAATAAAAAATATTCATAAAAATTGTCTTCGCGGCACGAAAAATTATTTTTAAATTGTGGCCCAACAAATTAATTTGGTTTTGAATTAAAAGATTTGAATAAACCTATATAAAATAAAAATTTATATGGTTCCCTCTATGTTCCCGGCGGGACCTGAAACCTGACAGCCCTGGTGTGGTTTATCCAATGTTATTTCAGAGGAATGTGGCGGCCGACCCCCACTGTGCAACCGACGAAGCAGCCGCCTTTGACGAGACTTTGCGCAACATATATTTTTGTCAGAGATTTGAATCCCTTTTGGTTATTTGCGAGACGTACGTCTATGTCACCGTACTCCGTGATACGTAAGGCGATATAAGTCAAGTCTTCTTTTTGTCGGCCTGCACGCAATGCAACCGAACCAGCGACGCGGCGTGTGAATTATTAGTCACGGAAACAATTTTATAAGCTGCTACCAACTGGCCGGTCAGTGGAATATGCCTGGGAACCAAAGCTTGGGATTTGAATTGGTTATAAATGCACCACAGGAATTCAGCAATCGCGATAGTGAAATGATTAATGCCTAGACTTTGCGTCACCCTATTGCAGTATTACGAACAGAGAATGCAAATGCTGCGGTACTTCCGACACTACAGGGGCCGCGGTGGTGAACTGGTCAGAGCACTCTCCCCCCACCACAGGGCACGAAGCTCGATTCCCCGGGGAAGCCAAGCCCGAATTTAGCGGACGCGAGGAACGTTGCCGACGTTGCCGATGGTCAGTGGGTTTTCTCTTGGTTATCCTGTTTCCTCGACGATTACGTTCAGTCAGTGCTTCATCCTCAGCCCTTGCCTCAGCCCTCTCACCAGTTGAGCGCCTCCCAAATCTCTCACTGACTCAGGACGATCCCGAAATTCATAGCCACTCGCTGGTCATAAAATGAGTCAGAGTTCGGGCGCAAAATATCGTCGATTTAACCTCATTTGGGGCCGTGGTTGTGTAGTGGTTAGACTATTCGCTTCCCCTCTAGGCAAACCGGCCTCCGGGGGGGGGTCGCTCCGGGATTTTCGCATGTGAGAATCGCTAGAATCGCTAGTCGGCGGGTTTTCTCGGTGACCTCCCGTTTACCCCGCCCTTGCGTTCAGGCGCAGCTCCCTCCATATTCACTTCACTTCACCCTAATCGGCTCGCAAGACCTCGTTGATAAAAGCGGCCCGAATCCCTCCCCTCCACTCCAACCTCTTCACCTCGGACAGCCGGGAGGTTTACATCGTGTGACTTGACTTGTAATTTTTTTCATTTATGTCTCACCAACTTCTTTAATTGCACACCCAACTTTACATTGAGACCGCCAATGTCGAGGGAGCAGACCACGTTCCGCCGACTCGCTTAACAGTGGGGACGTCCGAAAAGAATAGTCAAATATTTCGCAATAAATGCTATGTCATTATTTTCGATCTTCTTCGATCGCCCAATCTCCATTCACCATTCACCTTGCTTCTCCAGATAGTTATCACAGACAACTGACCCTCCGACAGCGGCGATATTTATAGTGTCGGTGCCCCTGGCCCAAAACATTCTTCACGCGTCGACTTGCGCCGTGGGAGGAGATGACCACAAAGTTCGTGAAATGGTCCGCGGCCGTTGACCCCTCCAGCAGGTAGAGGGTGGGTGACGCCAGTTTCGGTCAGCTATTTCGTCCCCCGTCTACGTGGCGACATAGCGGGTCCGCATTGGTAATGGGTTTGGAGGGATTGCGGGTAGTCTCTTGATGACCCATCCCCCTACCTTGTGGGGAAGAAGAAGGGGGAGGGGTGTCCACGCGTAACAACATTGATGAATAAGAATTTAACGTCTGATGTTGAAAATACGTTTAGGAAGCTGGGTGTTATTTACGCTTGTGTGAAGTAATTTATCGAACAATATTTTTGGCGTCTTAAAAGTACTTCGTCAAACGAACCAGTTACAATGACAGAGGTCACATTATATTTTTGCATCGTTTCCATATATTATAAAATGCAGCGGTTTTCTTTGATAAATAATTTAAATGTGTTGCTTGCGTGAACTGAACATAACAATCATTTCACCGTAAGATTTATTTTGCTATTTAGTAAAGGAGTAAGCAGCAAACATTAGTATATGGTGNTGCTATTTAGTAAAGGAGTAAGCAGCAAACATTAGTATATGGTGAAAAATAATCACCGATTTATTTCACCATATAAAAGTCATTCTTCTCCGTCACAGACGAACGTATAAAGAATGCTTAGGCCAATGTCGTGNGGTTTTCTCGGTGACCTCCCGTTTCCCCCGCCGTTACGTTCAGGCGCAGCTCCCTCCATATTCACTTCACTTCACCCTAATCGGATCGCAAGACCTCGTTGATAAAAGCGGCCCAAATCTCTCCCCTCCACTCCAACCTCTTCACCTCGGACAGCTGGGAGATTTACATCGTGTGACTTGACTTGTAATTTTTTTTCATTTATGTCTCACCAACTTCTTTAATTGCACACCCAACTTTACATTGAGACCGCCATTGTCGAGGTAGCAGACCACGTTGAGCCGACTCGCTTAACAGTGGGGACGTCCGAAAAGAATAGTCAAATATTTTGCAATAAATGCTATGTCATTATTTTCGATCTTCTTCGATCGCCCAATCTCCATTCACCATTCATCTTGCTTCTCCAGATAGTTATCACAGACAACTGACCCTCCGACAGCGGCGATATTTATAGTGTCGGTGCCCCTGGCCCAAAACATTCTTCACGCGTCGACTTGCGCCGTGGGAGGAGATGACCAGAAAGTTCGTGAAATGGTCCGCAGCCGTTGACCCCTCCAGCAGGTAGAGGGTGGGTGACGCCAGTTTCGGTCAGCTATTTTGTCCCCCGTCTACGTGGCGACATAGCGGGTCCGCTTTGGTAATGGGTTTGGGGGGGATTACGGGTAGAGTCTTGATGACCCATCCCCCTACCTTGTGGGGAAGAAGAAGGGGGAGGGGTGTCCACGCGTAACAACATTAATAAATAAGAATTTGACGTCTGATGTCGAAAATACGTTGAGGAAGCTGGGTGTTATTTACGCTTGTTTGAAGTAATTTATCGAACAATATTTTTGGCGTCTTAAAAGTACTTCGTCAAACGAACCAGTTACAATGACAGAGGTCACATTATATTTTTGCATCGTTTCCATATATTATAAAATGCAGCGGTTTTCTTCGATAAATAATTTAAATGTGTTGCTTGCGTGAACTGAACATAACAATCATTTCACCGTAAGATTTATTTTCCTATTTAGTAAAGGAGTAAGCAGCGAACATTAGTATATGGTGAAAAATAATCACCTATTTATTTCACCATATAAAAGTCATTCTTCTCCGTCACAGACGAACGTATAAAGAATGCTTAGGCCAATGTCGTGNGATTTATTTCACCATATAAAAGTCATTCTTCTCCGTCACAGACGAACGTATAAAGAATGCTTAGGCCAATGTCGTGACAGCGTTTCCACGTGTCTGGTCAGTTTCTTGCGGCACTCCTACAGCCCAGGGCGAAAGGATGAAAAGAGCATAGCGGGAAGTACTGTTGCCTACCTGCAGGCGCTTATATCTCAACACCTGTTGTTCAGAGATTTCTTAGGAGGATGTTTTCCATCGTTTTGCTTTTGGATGCTACAGTTTAACAGCAGTATCTGCCCTTCCTCGCATATGGTCCATGCGGTATAAGAAGGCCACTTTCTGACAGTCAGTGAGTGGCAATTTGACGTATACGAAACAAACAAAGTGCCATTTACAAAATCCTGTATCAGCTGATGCACTAACGAACAAAAGTTAAAATTACGTTCGCTATTCTGAGTGCACTGCCGATGCACACCAGAAAAGCAGAAAATACGCGGATAAGAAGAGTTCTTAGATTTATTTATACATTTTATTTTACAAGGTCACAAAACAATTGTTGTTAGTGTTAAAAACTAAACTTTGTGATAATGTAGTTATGTATAGGTGTTCAAAATGAAATGTACAATAGAACGATACGACGTGGAAACGTTTTCTGAAGTTGTGCTAACTTCAGAAAGCTTTTTCACGTCGTATCATCCCTCTCCAACCTCGCTTTCAACACGTCCTTGATATTAATTCCAAAAGCATACAGAAATATTGCATAATATTGTTGAATTATTTTTTCTAATAATTTGACGAAACGACACGAATTTTAAATATATTTCCAGCCCGTAACATAAGAATTATCAACTTTAAAAAATACGCTATCTGTTGACCATAAAGAGAGTTACTCAAAACTTCGCCGTGACGTGCTGCGCGCTATCTATCGGATATTCTGCGAGCTATTACCTGCCAGAAATGAACCTCTTTCCTGCGTGATATATAACGAATTTACAAACATTTGCCAATAGTTATATTTTTCCACGAGCTCTGCATAATTTTTAAAGTAACATATATTTCATGTACAACGATATGGAGTACAGGTAATTTATATTCGGCCGGTAATCGTTTGTCTACGTAAATTATACGCCATATTGTTCCCTCGAAACCCATCTCCTTGTTTCTGTAGAAATTGAGACACGCGTGAATAGTTTTTAAGCAATTCTAACGGTATTCCACGTCACATATTTCCAACTCGAATATATTAGCTATAACGTCCAAAGTGTGATAATAGATACCACAGACCGTCTCGCAAATGTTAACCCAGATTCACTATCTCGGACAAATTAAAAAAGATTTAGCAAATATTTAATTATTTGCAACATTTTATATTTTTACTTTTATAACCTACTTATTTTTTTAGACAGATGTCAGTCTTAAAATATCTTAAAATTTGTTTAGCATTACAGTACAATGAGGAGTGGATTAGGTGACAGCGTGTTGATAAAACTACAGCCCCGACTTTACGGACCAGCTGATGGCGGAATGATACGTAGTCAGATGTAAACATTGGCGCTACGTTCGCCGAGCTTTCAAAAAGTGGCCGTCTTATGTAGTACAGAATATGGCAAAGTACCAGACTTGTAAAGAAGGATTTACTCCGTGTCAGGTTTCCTTGCTTAGCTAATACACTGTTGTCTGAAAACTGTATAAACACTTTCTAAATATCCCAGCCCGCATGGCAGAAATTTCTCGCAATAAATAAACAGTTCATTTCAAGTTTGGTTGGCAACTGGTTAGAAAAATAACTCGATGAATTAACGTTTTATACAAATATACATATACTATAATTTAGAATAACTTATCTTTGTTTTATTAATTTCTACGCATCATATAATAATTATAATTATTAAATTAATGTAGATACCCTACTAATATTTAAGCATTTTTCGATTATTTGTATTAAAGATATAGCTACTTAAGATATTAATCATTTTTTAAATGGCAATATTTAGAACACTAGGTCGATTCTAACTTGTTCAGTTGTAAAACGAATCTACATGAATTGCTGCCAAGCGAGAAAAAAGGTGCTACAAACATGTTACAAATCATCAGTTATTACGGTTCTATAAGGCATGCGTTCAAGCTATAAAATGACTCTAACCATTCATTGCTTTAACAAGGCGCGTATTGATTTGCACGATTCTGCACGAACATCCAACGACTGTAATAGCACGCTCCCGGCGATGAGCTGCCTCGTGTTCAGGGAACGGCCAATCCCGAAGTCAGTCTGCGTGCACGCAGACAGAAAGGGAAACAATGATCGCGCTTGTGGCGATCAGAGAAGTTCCTCCTCATCCTCCTCCTCCCCCAACTCGCACTCCCAAAGCACGCAATCCATGCTTTCATTAGGCCTCGCCTTGGTCATTTCCGTGCCCTGATCGTGCGCGGCAATAACCCACGTGTCACGGAGGCGTTGCAGGTTACGCAAACAGAGGAATGCTCGCGGCATCCTCTCGTGACTATCCCACTCTGAATGCGCTGCTTTGGGTGCAATTTGAAGAGCCCGTACACCCCGCCGACGTACTAAAGGCAGATCTCGGTTAAGGCGGCCGCCTGGTTGAAGGAATTTTGCACGTCTGAGGCCTAAAAGCGTGGAGGCGCTAGAGGCGACCGAGGCATGCGCATCAACTCTCTCATCGCCTCTACGCGCAAAGCTCTGAACTGGCGTGCTGTCTTGCCGTCGATAACGCGCCTCTATGGGACTTTCTGCGGTGACACTACCATTTTATTACGTAATAATAAAAATAAAGGTTTGATGCACGTCCCTATTGCCTTTTTAATGTTTTGTACCGAAATGTTTATACCTAAAAATGAGAGTGAAAACACGTTTGAACCATATTCACTATCACAAAAAACATGCTTTAGAAAGAAATGGAGAAACTGAAAAACTTATACAGACTCGTAACGTTGCATAAATGCTATTCATAAGCAGACCTCACTCAGACACGTTGGACGGTTTTTTAAATAAAGCGTTTTCTACTGGGCCTACCCAGGCGGCCAACTAAATTTTTAGGAAATTTTATAATTGTCTTTTATTACATCAAATAGTATATTGTTAAAAGTATCAAAAACTATGAAAATTAATTACGGAAAATACAGAAATTTCTAATTTATATGTATTGCCATTCAAACATTTTGAAAGATTGTTATGTTTGGCTACATTTCAAATTAATTGTTAACGTCATTAGAATAATATGAAGAAATTTCATGGAATTTCTTTCAGTGGTTCAGCCATAACTTTATTATAAGTTTTACAATGACATTGAAATCCAAAATAGCCCGAAGTTAAACGCTAATCACAGGCGAACAAAGTGTCACTTCTAGGCGTTCCTAAATATTCAAAAAACACTTTAGTTGAAATCAAACATTGTGGTCGTAAACTTTTTGAAATTTGTTTGGCACAAATTTTAAGGTTAAAGTGTTGATAGTTCTACTAAAAAAGTATTCTAGGGTTAATTTAAAACTAATTTGGTATTTTTATCAAATATTTATTGATATTGTATCGCAAAACTGCAAAATATCTTTAAAATTCAGAAAAAAAAATTAGGCACTTCAACAGCCTTAAGGGGGGCCCCTAGAAAAAATAAGGTTGCGTCCTGACATAATAAAGCATTGTGACGGCGATGGAAAATAGCGTAAACAAGCTTCACGTGATTTGCTCTACTTACCCATAATTTTAAGTGATACCTATAGGGTTTTAAGACAGCAATCTGTCCAGAAAAACTACAGTTTTGTCGCTAAAGTTTAAAGAATTGCTTTACAGAAGAACACGCGTGTAAAGCAGAAGTAAACACGTAAAATCCAGGTAGGCGACCGTCCTAATTGAGCACTTCAAAAACCCTGCTAAGGCTCTATCTACTTTCCTTATTATTTTGTATTCTTCCACTGCAAATAATTTAAACTTTACCACGAACCGTCTCACTTTATTCATGCCTTGTAAAAGTTAAATACTGGAATTTTTACGAAATTATATTGATTGATAACGTACAAATTCGTGACCTTAATGTACACAAAACAAGAAACATTGACTTCAGTAATATACTCCATTCATGGTTCCTTCCAGCATTTCTGAAGCCCTGCCAAAATTCTACTTCCAGTATATTCCTCCGCTCCACATAAATAAAGCTTATGTACACCAGAGTACTAGTGAACTGCATTCGTGCGTACTCATTATAATAATGTTTCGCAAAATAATTACAACATAGTAGGCATTACCAACACGCCTTTTTTTGCCAGTCTTTATTCGTATTCATTATAAATTTAAAAAAAAAAATAGAACGTATAGATAAAATATAAGTTAAAGTTAAATTTAACCAAACAAACGGTACCTTTATGTTAACAGAAATTTAAAACGCTTGTTGCATATGACATACTAGGAAAATAACCAAACACATTATATATGTTGTGTTTTTTCGAAGGTTAGATTAAAAAAGTGTGAAGAAATCGCAAATATACTATAACCAAAAATGTGTACGTTATACTGTGCATATAATGTCAAGTCTTAGAGATTCGTAATTTTATATAAGTTCGCTGCCAACTTAACTGAGAGCGTTCTTGCAAATGTGTACTGTAGCATGTATGTAGTTATGGAGAGTATTTTCTTTTTCAATGGTTGATTTCAAAAGTGGTAACTTTACCGTCGAACAGTCTTTACTTGTTGTTGCTGACCCCGAATTACGGGAGGATTTGGGTGGACGGATGGGGGGAAGGGAGGAGTTTGTAAGGAGTGCATTCTCGAGGGTAATCTAGTTCGGGAAGATACGAGGGCGGAGTCCTTCAGTGTCGACCAGCGGGAGTGGGGGAAGAGGAAAATGAGACTCAATCGACAGGTAAACGCATCTCCAGACATCAGCCACCGCAGCTCGGCCGGTCGGTACGTGACTCGGTCGAGATTCGTTCCGGAGAGTCACTCGAGACCGCAGCATCCACATCCCACCTCCACCCCTTTAACGACGACCTCCAGCCGAAACCTCCAGTGGGCAATACGTGACCGTCCTCTGTAGTCCAATTGTCGAGGATCCAGCCCTCCCGGCACATGTGCTGGATCCATCTTCTCAAAGGGCGGTTCCTCGTGGCCACAACAAATATAACACCGGCTTGGTAATGGGCACCCGTGAGTGGGATGATGACACTCGAGGGAAAGGTAGGTAGGTAGGGGAAGACTTGCTCGGAACGAATGGAATTTGAAGATGGTCACAGAAAGAAAGCTAAGAAGTGAACTGGTTTGCGAAGGAAGGTAT
Organism: Clitarchus hookeri; assembly: GCA_002778355.1. Classification (NCBI taxonomy): domain Eukaryota; kingdom Metazoa; phylum Arthropoda; class Insecta; order Phasmatodea; family Phasmatidae; genus Clitarchus; species Clitarchus hookeri. The sequence continues at coordinate 179,007 of NQII01002094.1, read as the reverse complement.
CTTCCCGAGGAAACCTACACTCTAAGAGATTATTTGTAAATTTACCATATCAGTGTATACGTACATGGTAAATTATTTTCTCCCACATGCATGGTAACGTTCCTACAGTTGCTCAGGAAACAGCCAAATGCGTAGGGAAGTCCCCAACTTTGTATAGTAGCAACGCTAAACATTCCCATATTTTCAGCCTGGCACGTAGTATTATTTCCATACACTGTATAGTTTTAAAAACTTCCATTACACTTTAGGAAGTTTACGAGAAATATTTTTACTATCATGAGCGTCAACCAAATTTCTAATATGCCAGTTTCCAGGTCCAGGGTCTCGATGTGCTTGAATTACAACCTTATTGAAACGCATCTCTCACGTAACTGTTGGGGCGGCTACGTAAACCACACGGTAAATGCTTTTTAAGGGCATTAAAGTGCCAACTTTTTTTTTTACGTTATGAGGAAATGTCATATTTCTTAAACATGAAACCAACAGCAAAAAGATTAAAATATCAATGCACTTGAATTATGCCACATATTTTATTTAAATATAATGCCTTTGACTGCAAATTTTGTGTCAGGTTACATAAAATTCTTAAACAATATATCTCCCACTTTGCTGAAATACTTGTAAGAATGCCAGGAAGCAATTTCTCTGAAGTGCGACACTTGGTTCGCGAACAATTACAATCAAACTCTTACATTTTTAAACTTGAATTTCATAGCAAAACTTGGATCTGAGGACGAACAACATTATGAATTTCCAAGAAATATCTATACAGCATTCTAGTAGCATTATAAATTATTTTCAGCAGTAGCCAAATATTTTAATTGGGTTCTGTTTCGAAATACGTTGGACAAAATGTGCAAGATTTAAAATATTACAATTCCTTTAACATGAGTTTGGAAGATTAATTTCCGTTTTGTTTGTATCTTTACTGGATCAATATTTTGTTTCATATCACAAAAGTTTTATATAAGTTATGCTTTAAATATGAAACATAATTTTAGAATCTTAAACAGCTTTAAGGTGTACCTGGGCAATAATACATAGTTCCTATATACACGTAGTCAACTGGTAATTGTTAGAGAATAATGCCATATAATATTAATTTGTTGTTAATTATTCCTTGTTGATAGACGTGTAAAAATGAATGTTATAATTAAATTAAAATATGTAAATTGTGCATAAGTACAAAATTAGTTTTCAGCCGTAAGGTTTTCTAACTTACCTTTTGATAGGGCACAAGACATAGCGCCAAATTATGTATACATATGTAAATATACATTACAGATATAAAACGAAACTTTCACTAACTCGCAGAATAAACAGACCACTTGAAGAAATGTTGAGAGTTAAGACCTTTTTGTTACTACTACTTATTCTGTAGGGAATAATAAAATTTCATTAGCACTTTCATTCCCATACGTAGCGGTTACCGTGCTAGCGCTTTTTAAAGTTCGTTTGATACACAAATTTATGAGAGAGACCCTGCGCAGAACTTCTTACAAATGTAGTAAAGTTCATTCTGTAAGTACTTTAGATTGTTTTCGAATCTACAAGAGTGCATTTCACTAGTATAATAACACGGCTGGTTGTTCGGATGAATTAATTTCGGCGTTCTCTAAGCACGCATTAATAACAACATTTACACACCACAGAACACCATAGACGCGGGGCCGTAGTAGTGTAGTGGCCAGACTACTATCCTCCCAACTAGGCGAACCGGGTTTGATTCCCGGCGGTGTCGCTCCCAGATTTTCGCAAGTGGGAATCGTACTGGACGATGCCGCTGGTCGGCGGGTTTTCTCGAGGATTTCCCCGTTTCCGCCGTCCTTACATTCCGGCGCTGCTCCATACTCTAATCACTTCACCTTCTTCGGCTCTTAAGAGCTCGATGTTCAGAGTCGCCCAGATCTCTCCACTCCACTCCATTCCACTATACAGTATAGACACTAAAGCACCCTTCCGACAGTTCCTGTGAAGTATTTAGAAGCCAGCTATACGCTGATTCATCAGCATCGGACATCGCTACATTACGGCAAGTGGAAAGTATTAGGAAAGTAGTTTATGGGCAGAAGTTTTTGCAATGGTATTGTTATCTGAATATATGGCATTGAATGGCTGAAACGGGCAAACGAGTTACTTAATGGCATTAATGCATTGGTGTACAGGTTAATGAAATGATTAACTGACAATTTTGCGTAGCGAAACAAAGAGACTGGATAAAATCATCCTTGAAAACCATGGGCTTTGTTCACATTAGTAAGGTGAAGAGAAAGACCAGTGAATACACAAGATAAACGCCAGTGACAGATTTAATTTTTCTGAACAATCAGTGAATATAATCCGAAAAATAATTTTTAACTTAAATTAACTTTGTCTTATTGCCAAATGGAAAAACTATGCAACAGGTGGTCTTCATAGTTAACTAACTACAATATAATAAATTCTAGAGTTTGGTCCAAGACTCCACAGGCATCGCTCTAAAGCGCTATTGCCTAGAACAAGAATACCTGCTGAGTAAGTTTCTCAGTACAGTTTAGTGAATTGTGTTTTCTGTTTATTTTTTACTTTATTTTATACAGTATTTTCCCTAGATTCATCTCAAATTTCCATCTAAATGGAATTAGATGCTATTACCATAGTCTTCTTTATAAATAAACAAATTGTTTCCTAAATTATTAAACATTTTCTGGCTACACTGTAAAAACATTTGTTTAGCCCTCTATTCCACAATGATAACATTAAAATATAAGTTTACTTTACAGCTCATTGTTTTTTAGTTTTGATAAGTTTCACTTAACTGAGTCCTCAAACTAGTAGACTATTTGTTAATTTTCAGAGAAACTATGTTTCTGCGTGTGATAAATCATTGTAGAACACTATTATTATATACATATTATTATGCACATTTTCGTTTTGATATAATATGTAAATTATATGATCGTTATCATATCGGGAACGGATTCAGTAGTTCAGAGCGATGGTTTTTTCGTATTATATTTGTAGCTGGAAACCCATAATTAAGAGCCACGGCGGCCTCTGGAATTTCATCAGCTCTCTAATTTACGTAATTCTAGTACATTGATAAGTTACTCACACAGAGATCAAGAGGTGCGTGAGCCAAGCACTGGCCACCAATTCGAATAAATTATGCAAGGCGTATCATTATAACACACAAGGGGCCGCGGTGGTGTAGTGGTCAGGGCAGACTACTTGCCTCCTACCAAGACGAATCAGGTTCGATTCTCGGCTGGGTCGGTCTCGGATTTTCGAATGTGGGAATCGTGACGGACGATGCCGCTGGTCGGCGGGTTTTCTCGGGGATCTACAGTTTCCCCATCCCCTTTCATTCCGGCGCTTCTCCTTAACCTCCTCGATTCACCCTCATCAGTTCTCAAGACCCCGTTGTAAAGAGCAACCCAAATCTCTTCACTCCACTCCATTATCACACATACGCGCATAGGCAATAACTATTAATTATAGGTTTTCCACGGTAAACTTAGCACTTTTCAAAGCCCTGCTTAAGATCTACTTAGTTAGAGTATTGTTTATTCTTCANGACCTGCTTAAGATCTACTTAGTTAGAGTATTGTTTATTCTTCAGCTATATTTAAAATTTACGTTGTCGCGAACCTGGTCACCTAATACACGCGTCGGCCAAGTCAAACTGTGGAATTATTAGAAAAGTAAAGTGTTTTTATTCTTTCAAATTTGCTAATTTATACACGCAGACGCATTAAAACAAGCAAAGCAAAAGACCCCGACACCTTTAATTCAATGTGAAAACATGAGACTACTTTCTCTCAGACGTTACCATTTTAACTGGGTGCATACATTTATGTGTGTTCGTTAGCATATATGCAGGCAAGGGCGGTGAAAAATTTNCCATTATCACACATACGCGCATAGGCAATAACTATTAATTATAGGTTTTCCACGGTAAACTTAGCACTTTTCAAAGCCCTGCTTAAGATCTACTTAGTTAGAGTATTGTTTATTCTTCAGCTATATTTAAAATTAACGTTATCGTGAACCTGGTCACCTAATACACGCGTCGGCCAAGTCAAACTGTGGAATTATTAGAAAAGTAAAGTGTTTTTATTCTTTCAAATTTGCTAATTTATACACGCAGACGCATTAAAACAAGCAAAGCAAAAGACCCCGACACCTTTAATTCAATGTTAAAACATGAGACTACTTTCTCTCAGTAGTTACCATTTTAACTGGGTGCATACATTTATGTGTGTTCGTTAGCATATATGCAGGCAAGGGCGGTGAAAAATTTNAGTTACCATTTTAACTGGGTGCATACATTTATGTGTGTTCGTTAGCATATATGCAGGCAAGGGCGGTGAAAAATTTCAAATATTGATTTAGAAAGTTTTCAATTAACCGTGAACATCCTATAAAAAGCAAATACATAACAAGATCATTTATAAAAAAAAGCACATTTTGTCGTGGTAATAGCAACATTAAACAAAACGATGCAGATATCTTTTGTAGGGCCTATAGCGAATATGAGGAGGTGATTGAGTAAAGAGATTTGAGCAGGTTTTAAAATAAAAGTTATGAGAGCAAATGAGGATGAAATGAGGTGATCACGGAGCAGCGCCGGAATGCAAGGGTTGGGGGAAACGGGAGAACCCCGAGGAAACCCACCAACAGTGGCATCGTACAGCATGTTTCCCACTAAGCGAAAATCCGAGAGTGAATCCTCAGGGAATCGAACTCGGTTCGTCTAGGTGGGAGGCAAGTAGTTTAACCGCCACACCACCGCGTCCCCGAATATGAGAACTCGTGCGAGCTGTCAGCTACGCAGGCTTCAGTCTCCGTTTCCAGGCATTGAAAGGCTTTTCTTCCCACCGGACGGTTAAAACGACGTGGCTTAGACTAAGACCGGCGCACTGTTTACGTAAATGAATCCTCTGATGTGCTAGCCACACTACTCTCGACAAAGCTGCAACGCAAATACGATGTAATCAACTTACGCGAAATAGACATTATTTATTTAGGAAGAGCATGGGTTTCTTGTAACGTGAATTACAATACCCCGACGGCAGTTTTTGAACCCATGTAGGGTACATGTACAATGCACGAAAATCTGTCCACCCCATCGTCGGTCTACTGTGTCGTTTGCTCGCGCGAAGAGATCCAGGTCCTAAGAAAACTCTGAGTAAATTCCGTGCGTCGATACGACGATGCTGGTTATAACTGGAGTTGGCTGGCCTACCCGAGACTGACGCTCCAGCCGTCCAGAAGAATGGACGAGGAGAGAGATGAGATCGAGATGGAACGACATAAGATAGAGCAATTAATAGCAGCACTCCGATGAAATTCACATTGGAATCCCCATATAAAAATATCCCCACCTGCAGGAGCCTAGTGTCGGATTGAGAACCCCGGCGACTGGAGTGTAACAACTTCCCAACGAGCTTCCGTGAGTCATTTCCGGACGTAATTTATGTTTACATAACCTTGGACATTTGTACTCGCTCCTGGTCTCCGTAGCATAATCACGTTTAATGAAAAATAACTAACTAAGNTACATAACCTTGGACATTTGTACTCGCTCCTGGTCTCCGTAGCATAATCACGTTTAATGAAAAATAACTAACTAAGACTACCCAGTCAATGGATAAACAAAAATTATCTTTAATGTGAAATATTTTATTATTATCAATCGAATGATAATGAAATGCAAGTGTCGTTGTATACAAAAGCTGTAATTTTAACTACTTATCTCCTACTTTTCCCATTCTACTTAAGAGGTTAAAATTTTATTTCAAGTAGAAAATAATGGTAATTCAGAATTTGTAATTTAGTAGTAAAACTCATAATGCATATGNTTAAAATTTTATTTCAAGTAGAAAATAATGGTAATTCAGAATTTGTAATTTAGTAGTAAAACTCATAATGCATATGTGGTGACACTCGTTTAAAACAATTTTGAATCGTTCATCCGTCATTTACCTTGCAATTTTCTATGTAACATACATACAGACCGAGAAACTCTGGGGCAGATTCATGATGTGGGCTACGCGACCCGTCAATGTGTAGTTCGAAATAATATATCAGCAATTAGTTAACTTTTTGGAACGGACATACATATCTGCGTGTCAACCTTGGTCTATAAAATTATTGACTATGGGTCCGCGGTGGGGTAGTGGTTAAACTACTCGCCTCCCACCGAGGCGAACCGGGTTCGATTCCTGGATCTTCGCATGTGGGAGTCGTGCCGGATGATGCATATCTGTCCGGCAGGTTTTCTCGGAGATCTCCCGTTTCCCCCGCAACTTCATTCCGGCGCTGATCCATGCTCACCTCGCTTCACCCTGAACGGCTCTCAAAGAGCCCGATGTAAAGAGCCGCCCAAATCTCTTCACTCACTCACTCGAAATTGACTAGGAAATAGCTAATAGTTTTCACTCCGGTGGCTGTGGTTTGACGAAAGATACATATCGATATAACCGGCAACCAAAAAAATTTATACATAGTTTTTTTTTTTACACCAGGTTCCCCTTTCTAAACACTCCAGAGCTCTGCTTCCACTCTCGGCTTTCGCCAGAGGACGCGGTGTTGGCCAACCCAGGAGAGGGGAATCTGGGCCTGTCAGCTCAATTAAGGCCGATAGCGATCTGGGAGCGGGTCGTCCCAGATGCCGCGCGGGGCCGCAGATCTCCCCGCGGAGATAGGTGCGTGAGATCCTGACGGGAAGATGCAGGCCCGTGGACCGCCGCGTTTCGAAACGTACCCTTACAACCGCCATCGCTCATAGGGCATCCACCACACGTCGCCCTAGAGGGACCTTCCACCGTAGTGGGCATATAGCCCGTTCACCGTTACTTCCAACTTTTCTGGAGCGCTGCCCAAGTTACACTTCCAGGATATTCCTCCGCCTCGTGCAAGCTAAGCTTAACCAATTCTATAAAATAACACCAAATAAACGACGTGCCGCATTTTTGCACGCCCAGTTTAATAATATTTGGCAGGAGAACTCTTTCTTACTAGGCATTATCGACACACATATATTTCAGTTTTTATTCATATCAATTTTAAATTAAAAACTATAATTATTTGTAAAATATAAGCAAATGTTTAATTCTTCCAACAATAAGATACATTTTCGTTAACATAAATAAATATAAAACCTCTGCTATACATTACATATTTAGGAAACAAACAGACACGACATACATGAGGGTTTTTTTTCGAAGGATTGATTCAAAAAGTGTGAAGATTCTGCGAATATATTATAGCTGTAAGGTTAACCTATTTCTGAACTGCCAAACCCTACATAGTTTGTACTCTTAGATATCATGCTATAGTCTGTTCACGGTAAAGTGATCACTTTTGAAATCGACCTTTGAATATGTCATTATTGCCCATAAATGTACATGCCGAAACAGGCATGTTGACCGGCATGCGCACAGTTAAGTTAGCAACGACGTATGGAAAGTAGTTCCATGCCATAATGTCGAAATAAAAGTGTTATTTAAACATTTGCAAGTACTGAAATGATTTAGTTTGCTTTCGGTATTTTTTATTGCACAAAGTGGAAAAATTAGGAAATTCGTAAAATGTTTACTTTTCCAATAATTTCGCAGTTTCAGTTAACCGACGCATGAATACAGTTTTAGGCCCATAGCAATATTGATTTTGTTTTTGGTGAAAGGCTACACAATGTTGAAACAAATGTAACTTAACCAGGACTTTCAAAAGTGCTCAGATTACCGTGATTAGCCTATAATGAAGAATATTGTAATTCTCATAACAGAGTAACAGTTGTATAAAGGTCACAGCTCTTGCTCCGCATTTCGGTGTAACAGTCTTCGATTCTTGACGGAGTGTGACACGGATTTTTACGTGTGTGAAACGTGATGGACGTTGGTATTGATCTTGCTACTTGTAGGTGCACAATGTGCAGTCTTACGCCATATGTAAAATTAACATTGCCAAGGGCTTAATCGCGTTATTCATGCGTCGGTCAAGAAAAAAATGTGAAATTATTAGAAAAATAACTGTCTAACGAATTGGCTCATTCTAACACTTATGTGCATTAAAAAAAAAAACAAAAAAAAATTAATTTCGGTATTTACAAATGTTTATCTAGTCCTTCTTATTCAACCTTAAGACATGCAATTAATTNCAAAAAAAAATTAATTTCGGTATTTACAAATGTTTATCTAGTCCTTCTTATTCAACCTTAAGACATGCAATTAATTTCCATAGTTCATTACCAATTTTACTGCTCATTTGCTATTCAGTGGTTCCGTTAAAATATATGTAGATACAGGCAGTGGCATTTTCCAAAGGTTCATTTCAGAAATGCTTAGTCAATAGTGAACAGCATGTAGAAACATTTGGGGCACATATAGTATTGTATTGGAAAGGGCTTATTTACGACCCCCCCCGGTGTAATGCCTGAGGGCTGATCAGAGGACGGTTTTCAACATAACTGATGACCTAACTTAAACTAACACCCACGCCTTGCCTAGGATTTCAAACCCGAACTTACCTCACCACAGACCGGCGGCGCACCAACTGACTGCGTCACTGGAGGTCGGCTTGGTGGACAAAACAATGTCAAATTTTATCACTGAAATCCCAGTGTGTCTGGAAGTGATTCTTAAATATACAAAAGTAAAATGTACAAAAAACCTTTTTTAGAACCTCATTGAGCGAAAATTAACACCGAGTGGTGCGTCTTTGATCCGTTAATTTTGACGCTGTAAATTTGCATGCTAAATTGCTGCGAAATATATAATTTTAAAAGAATGTTTCTTGACGAAGGACAGTTGCGTCATTAATACAGGTAATATATTCTTTGAGATTCCTGTGGTTGAAATTTCCTCGTCAGGTGACGGGAAAGTGCATGTTGATGCCGAAACAGATCATGTCCCACGACTTGTTAACAAACAAGAACGTGGTCCGTAATTAAGGAACGAGGAACTTTTCTGCCTTGTGAAACAATGAACACACGAATTTTAATCTTAGCACAAAAAACTTCAAAAATTTCAATAAATTATGAACGGCAAAGGATAAATGCGTTTTAATAGAAGTTCCACGCTATATATAAAATTATTGGTTTCGCTCAGTGAAACCGTTTGCACTAATAATCTAATTTATCACTAGCTAATGGGATTGTATATAATGAACTTGCATCCACCCTATAGAAGCAAGCTGCTGAAAAATAATATACATAGAATTCGCAATTTCCTTTCGATGGTTTTGTAAAGACAACAGAACCGTTTGTTATTGATTACTAAATAAGCACTTAGTGTTACATCAGAAACAAAAACAGTTAAGTGGTCAATACAAATAATTTGTGTGTAGGTGACAAAATAAATTTGCAGAGTGAACTTATATGAAATAGTTTTTAAATGCTACAATTTATTTTTCCCCACTGTGCAAGTTTTTGTAAATCATCAGACACCANCTTATATGAAATAGTTTTTAAATGCTACAATTTATTTTTCCCCACTGTGCAAGTTTTTGTAAATCATCAGACACCACTGTAGGATTAGCGAGACTTTGTCAGAGCAATGTACAGTGAGGTAAGTCATTTTTTGAGTTTTAAACTTAAAAGAGTTTGTAAATTATTTATCTTTGCTATATTGCTGCAGGTGAGTAAATGNGTTTTAAACTTAAAAGAGTTTGTAAATTATTTATCTTTGCTATATTGCTGCAGGTGAGTAAATTACGTCCTACAAGTTTAGGTTTGCAGATACTCTCATCGACAAATTTATGAAATAATGCTGTTCAGTAGCTAACGAGACTTATCATGTATCATTTACCAAGTCACCCGATTTTCTGCACTATCAGATCACGCACATTAGGAAAAAAAATACAAATGACTTGCTTTGTGTTCGTGTTCCAATCCCTCTAGCATAGATGCCGCGCAGTTGTGCGGCGGCTAGAACCCTCGACTACCACCAAGGCGAACCGGGTTCCATTCCAGGCGGGGTCGCCCGTGGTAATTGTGCCGGACGCTGCCGCTAGTCGGCGTGTTTACTCGGCACTGTTCCATACGCACTTCGCTTCACCCTCATCGGCTCTGAATAACCCGATGTTAAGTGCCACCCAAACCTCTACACTCAACTGATCCACCTCTTCTGCCATTGCACGTGGCGCGCAGGTGATGGGCCGTTAACTTACGTGTTACGCACACATGCTACGTAGACTCAAACGAGGGTTCGACAATATCCTTATAATGGCTTTGCTTCTGGCCGGCCTTATCTACACAGCAAGGGGGTTGCCAAGCGGATAAAAGTTTATCAAGACGACGCACGAATCTAAGGTGTGGAAAAAGTATAGAATAATGAGCGTGTGAACGATAAGCTACGTTAACGCTCTTCCACGTGGTTCTACGCTACGCAAGCTAACCAGAATCAATGAGGTCGTTGATCCAAGGAACTGCTTATCTCGAGAGCTACACGAGCTCCCGTTTCCGATCAAACTGTACGCCGAAGGTTTCGTGACGCTAGTCTCCGCTACAAAGGGCATAATAAAAATTTTCCACTGCGTCGAGAGAACTGAACTCACCTGAAATTACTGAACCCTTGATCCTCAACATTTAATAATTGCATAATTGCGGAATGTGGTGTTCACTGATGGCACAAGGTTTGTTTAGAAACCTGACGACACCTTTAATATGACCACGTTCAGAAAATGCCTCATTTTGGTGGTGGAAGTGTAATGTCCCAGGCTGTAATACTGACCAGAAGGTGTAACTGTGCCATTACCATCTATTACACTGGCAACCCCCTCTGCCCCCTTTTCAGGTCCAGTAGATTCTAAACGCCAGTCACTCCCTAGACACGCGTTTTGGAAATAATTTCCTTTTATCAGTCAACAACAGGAGAACAGGAACCGGGGTGTTGTATAACAGGGGTACATTATACAACCACCCTCCAATATTTTGGGTGGGATGCAACATAGATTAACATTNGGGGTGTTGTATAACAGGGGTACATTATACAACCACCCTCCAATATTTTGGGTGGGATGCAACATAGATTAACATTAATGAATTTATGATCTCTCCCCCTCCTCTCGTCATCCTTAAAATTATTTATTATCGTGCTCTTTAATACCCTAATGAATTGTCCAGCAACAACAATCTTGATTCGGGCAACATTTCACATCCTGCTTTAGCAAAAGTTTTTTTATAGGCTGTTCAGGGTAAAGTGATCACTTTTGAAATCGATATTTGAAAAATGTTACTGTCCCGAACTGCATATGCTTTTACGGGCATACTGAGCGGAATGCACACAGCAAAGTTGGCGACGACGGAGGGAAAGTAGTTCCATGTCTTAACGTTGAGTTAAAAGTGTTAGGTAAAATTTTTAAATACCGGAATAATTTATTTTGCTTTCAGTATTTTTAATACATATACATAAGTGTAAATATTAGCACATGTGCAAAAAAAATTACTTTTCTAGTAATTTTACAGTTTCAGTTAACCGACGTATGAATAAAAGTATCAAGCTTACGGCAATGTTGATTTTGCAAATGGTGAGGAGATGCACAATGTGCACACAAATAGAACTAACGCAATGTTTTCAAAAGTGATCAGTTTCCCTTGTACAAACTTTATATCCTGCAATGTTTCCTTGATCGGGAAAATCCTCATAGATCGGGTACAAGTCTGTCCTCATGTGTCTATGTCAGTCTTATCTTTCTTTTGTACCTTGTAACTGGTTTTTCCGCCGTAACTAGGACCTAAGTAACCAGTGTTTTTGTTGTCTTGAAGATAATGACCAATTCTTCCGCAAGAGTTAAACGAAACGTACAAAAGGGAATTAATGTGTTCTAGGTATGTCCAGGGTAGTTAGACTAATTTTTGTCCTCATTCCGCAAAAATGAACACATAAAAAACAATAACTCGTAACAGTTTTCGTGTGACGATATCCATTTACTATTGAGAATGCATGTGTGAATAATATGTATACTTTAACATTTTCCAGATAACCATAGGATATATTAAATGTGGAGAGTGAGTACACGCTAAATAAAATATAACCAAATATCCATTTCCTTCCCCAGCCATATTCCAGAGCAGCTTTTTGTAAATTATGGTCTCTAGTTTCTTTGTATTGGGTCTTAGCCTTTTAATTCCCCCTTCCATCCCGTATCCCAATTAACTGTCCCAGTGCCTTTTGTGAATTAAAATACAAGACAAGTATTACATTAACGTCTCATAGTTATAGAAGCTGTGAAGTCGTAAAATGATTGGCCTGCACAGTCCCCAGACACGTGTGCAACCGCGTATGCATTTGATCGCCTATTATGAAAACGGAAGCTTCATAATTTCCAACCCGAACTGCTACTGTTCCGGAGCTTTTGTATTCTACCATAGCGGAGTGAGACGGTTTCTTTAAAGAGCAATTTGACGGCCCGTTACAGAGCATCCCTCAGAGACTATAAGAACTTAACCGTGCATACCCACGANCTCATAGATCGGGTACAAGTCTGTCCTCATGTGTCTATGTCAGTCTTATCTTTCTTTTGTACCTTGTAACTGGTTTATCCGCCGTAACTAGGACCCAAGTAACCAGTGTTTTTGTTGTCTTAAAGATAATGACCAATTATTCCGCAAGAGTTAATCGAAACGTACAAAAGGGAATTAATGTGTTCTAGGTATGTCCAGGGTAGTTAGACTAATTTTTGTCCTCATTCCGCNACAAAAGGGAATTAATGTGTTCTAGGTATGTCCAGGGTAGTTAGACTAATTTTTGTCCTCATTCCGCAAAAATGAAAACATAAAAAACAATAACTCGTAACAGTTTTCGTGTGACGATATCCATTTACTATTGAGAATGCATGTGTGAATAATATGTATACTTTAAAATTTTCCACATAACCATAGGATATATTAAATGTGGAGAGTGAGTACACGCTAAATAAAATATAACCAAATATCCATTCCCTTCCCCAGCCATATTCCAGAGCAGCTTTTTGTAAATTATGGTCTGTAGTTTCTTTGTATTGGGTCTTAGCCTTTTAATTCCCCCTTCCATCCCGTATCCCAATTAACTGTTNTTTGTAAATTATGGTCTGTAGTTTCTTTGTATTGGGTCTTAGCCTTTTAATTCCCCCTTCCATCCCGTATCCCAATTAACTGTTCCAGTGCCTTTTGTGAATTAAAATACAAGACTTCATAATGTAATTGCAGAGTATCAATATCTTCGACACTTCAGCTAAAATGATTGGCCTGCACAGTCCCCAGACATGTGTGCAACCGCGTATGCATTTGATCGCCTATTATGAAAACGGAAGCTTCATAATTTCCAACCCGAACTGCTACTGTTCCGGAGCTTTTGTATTCTACCATAGCGGAGTGAGACGGTTTATTTAAAGAGCAATTTGACGGCCCGTTACAGAGCATCCCTCAGAGACTATAAGAACTTAACCGTGCATACCCACGATTTAATACTATAATCACCACCAGAAGACCACTTCGCTGTGTTACAGTTTACAGTTCAGTAGAAAACCTATTTCGTTTTGTGCATGAATCCAGAATGTGTATTTGGTTAGGTGTTTATTATGTGGAGTAGTGAGGTCTTGAGAGCCGATGAGGTGGATATGGAGCAGCACTGGAATGCAAGGGTAGAGAAACAGGATATTCCTGAGAAAACCCGCCGATCAGCGGCATCGTCCGGCACGATTTCCATGTGCGGGAGAGACCTCGCCGGGAATCGAATCCGGTACGCCTTGGTGGGGGGGGGGCGATCGCTCTGGCCACTACGTAACCGCGGCCCCTATTTTTGATTGTAAATGTTTCACTTCTACTGTACAATCGTGAGAGTGTGACGTGTAAGACATCGATGTAGTTAGATATGCAGTATTCTGAACTGCTTTGAGTTGTAGATATTAATCTTCCTGTTGTTTAAATATTTGTTTAATATTTTTTTTTTTGCAGTCCTTGTTTATAGCAATGTACCCTTCAGCAACAAAAAAGTGCTATTTGTTAACAACAGTTCAGTTCATCAAAGAAGCAACTCTGAAAAAAATTTTAACGAATAATTTAAAGGAAAATATGTTAATTCTGATTACGAATTACGGTAACGTTACTAAGCTTCCTGCATTGCTTTTATTATTCCCTGTAAATTTATTTCCATTTCTTATAATTTGTCTTATTTGNTACCCTTCAGCATCAAAAAAGTGCTATTTGTTAACAACAGTTCAGTTCATCAAAGAAGCAACTCTGAAAAAAATTTAACGAATAATTTAAAGAAAAATATGTTAATTCTGATTACGAATTACGGTATCGTTACTAAGCTTCCTGCATTGCTTTTATTATTCCCTGTAAATTTATTTCCATTTCTTATAATTTGTCTTATTTGTGGATCGGGTCCGAGTATTCTATTTCTCTGATTAAACAGCGTGAAATGTTTGCATTCATTCTCATTTTGCGGAATGCAATGGAAAGCCTCTTTGGGCGCATTCCATCAAGAGACAATACCTTTGCGTTTCTTCTAACTACTGACTTATGGAACAAGGAACTGGGAAAATAAACATAAAAAATACAAAGCGTAATAACAGGGAAACGAACGAGGTAGTACGCAGATATCAGCAATGGAAACGGAACACAGTTTAGACAAGATTCGCGACTAAATGTCGGACTCTAGGATGAGGAACATCGAAAACATATCCGGTGGCCTCTCTCTCAACTGGATGTCGATGCATAGGAATTGTATCGGAAGTAGAATATCAGATAATTAGACAATGGCGTAGATGCAAAGTAGAATATATTCCGAGAGGTTTTGTTAGTTGGGTGAATGGCATGTTAACGGCGCCACGCCACTGCTCCAGATTACTTGGATGTGGATGTGTCAGAATAAAATAAAAGGGCTAGAAAAATTACGTGATCTTGAAGCATACAAAAGACCGAAGTAAACAAGAGGAAGTTAACAAATAAAAGCAAAGGAATACTCTTCAAGAAAGAGAAACTGTGTCTGGCATTTAATTGACCAGGGATAAAATATTAATTTCTGTGTTTGTATCTTGGGTAAGACTTAGAAATATGTGACAAACTGTATATGTGGGCACGCGCAAGCAATCTGATTATTAGGAAACCTTCTGAGATTTGACTCGCATCTGGATGGTAATGGGTTTGAATCCAACGAACGGGAATTGGGGCAGTTATTCTTAAGTGATTTTCCGTTCCAGTTTCATTAATGCCGTTGCTGCTCAATTCCAATCGAATAAGAAGAAGCTTTTCATAAACCCTTGTGCATGAATGGAAATGAGTCTAATTCATAATGCTGTACACATTAAAGTTTTAAAACATCATTAATAATACTGAATATATTTTTTTTTTTTTCAAAATAAACTTACAAAAGCAAAAAAAAAAGTTTATTCATGTTCTTGATGTTAAAATAACCCACACATTTTTGCAAGACTAAATTTTCAGTGACCTAGATTTACAGGAGATCACAATGCCCAATTTTATTAGTACAACCACCTTGTATAAATACAACTGAGCAGGTTTTCTTGTTAGCTCGTCAGTGAAAGGACACAATATTAAACAAAGGGCGGTAAAAAAAAAAGTTATTTTATACGTTCCAGCTTTTAAAAGTGTAAAAATTATAATAATATTCATTGCTAGCCTTTTTGTGTTCACTGTGGTATTCAATATCGTTGTACAGTTTTCCCTTAGAGCAAACATGGCATCCACTCACTCGAAATGGAGAGAGCCTTAATGTAGAAAAGATAACAGAATTTTTTAATCGCGTACACATTTGGAGGTTGTGGCAGAAGCAAGAGCAAGAGAGGATAACTACGGACAAAGTTACGTGCGCGTCGTATTTACGAGCAATTTTCGCGTCGTTTCGCTCGTCATAAACTGCTTACGTTCCATTCAACCGAGCACTATTTAAAAGCAAGTACGGAGCAGTTTCGCCGGGCAAGTAAATGGAAAGACGACCACCGCATCTTGCTTTACGAAGGAGGGGGAGGAAAAAAAGAAGGGAAGGTTTCGAAATAATGTTTTNCGGGCAAGTAAATGGAAAGACGACCACCGCATCTTGCTTTACGAAGGAGGGGGAGGAAAAAAGAGGGGAAGGTTTCGAAATAATGTTTCAGGGTTTTCTCGTATCTTTTTGGCCCCCCGTTGGCACACTCCTCAAAGTGCACGTGCCCCTTGATGGATGTAACAGGGCGATGCAAATGTCCTGAATCTGCGTGGTTTGTCCGGTATTCGAGGGGGAGATTTATATGTTTGGCAAGGGGGGGGGGAGTTACAATGGCCCTTAATTGTGGTTAGGCGAGGGAGTGTGCCATTCTCAGCGGGGTGTCGCAGGAAAAAAAAAGCACACCGATGGAGGAGACGAAGGTGATGGTTTTTTTTAACTCTCACTCCTTGTTTTTTAACTGACACTCGTACATCGCCGTCCTTACTTGCTCCCTCTTCATCGCAACCTCCATTGTGCCAGCTGCTGGGTCGAGCAGACCCTACTCAACACCCCTCCCCTCCCCCGGCCTCAAACAACTAGGTATCAAACTCCCCACAGTGACCACTTTGTCATCTGCCTGCGCCCTCTGTCCTCACCTCTCCCACGCGACATCTCTCCGGGGGCCGTAAGGACTTCTATCTGGCACGCCCACGTGCGCCTTTTGCCGGGAGCTCACGGTCACGCCGACCTTACGGCTGTCGGGAGGACACGACCCCATTAATCCTTCTTTCACTCAAACACCACGCGATTCGTACAGACAGTGCGAAAATGCTATTAGGAAGTTTCTCGGCGCAGATTACTGAAATTGTATGGAATAAGGTCAGTTTTATTGCGTGTAAGCAGCATAGATGCTATAATGACCATAATATAATTGACCTAATATGTAACTCATGTTGCTAAAAGACAGTGCCATAATATTTCAAAAGACGTGATGAAAAAATGTATTTTTATTTTTAGCTACTAAAAAAAATTTATAAATTAAAACATAAAAATTTCGTGTAGTTAAAACTATAAACATATCTGACTTCCCATTACATTACAAATCAATAAAATAAAAAATTATTAATTATTCGACGATTGATAATAAACACCTTGAATTAACAAAACTCTCATTTTTCAGTGATAATTTATCTCATATCTCTACATTTTTTACGTGCTACTGTTGTATGCGACCAACAACAAAACAACATTTACGTAAGAAAAATGTGCATTTGTGCGTGTATAACTCGAGAGGCCTGCCCCACACGTGTATTGTCTTCCCGTGAAACGTGCCTCGTGCATATCTTCCGACGAATGGAAAGGGAGCTGTTAAGTAGGGCAAAAGATTCGTTACGTTACATCTGATCGTCCCAAGTCAGCCGTTTCCTTAAGGTTGTTTACGAGGAAACCTTGCGCTTTAAATATTCATCCGAGGTTATGAAAGCGATCGTTTGCAATTCAAAAGACTGGGCGCGACACACTTAGGGCCGGACCGGGTTGCCCGGCGACGTGTTGAGCCATCCCGTCTGCGAACAGCGTGCGTAGATTCTCGACGGGAGTCCTGAAGGTGGTCCGCGTTGTACCGTCCTTCCAGCGTCCCGGGTCAAGAAAGAACACCTGAAGAGTCCTCTCCGCGTTCTCTGACGCCGCCGGCCGTATTCATGAACAGCGTCGACAGGGAGTGGAAAGATAGAGAGAGAGTAAGAGGTACTTTTACCATACCGTCCAACATTTCCAGCAAGTCACGTGGCCTGAAGAACGGGATCACGCCGCATCAGAAGTGACCTCTGAACAGTCGCACCCGTTCCGAAGCTCAATCAGAGATTCCGTGTCAGTGAAACCGCTACTCGATGAAAATTAATTCAGCAAATGTGAGTATCGACCGGCGAACAAGTGAAATTCTCTGGGAGCTAATGCCTCGAGTGTACTGTTAACACTTTGCAGATCACTATTTAATTTCTTCGCTGTTCACGTCACTCCAACAATATACTTTCCACTTTCTTTTAGAGTTATGTTACAATTGTCTTTTAACCATTTTCATTATTTCTTTGCTCTACTTGACTGTCCTAAAGACAAGCATTTTTTGTGGATAAGTATTCCACGCCACTGGTTTCAGACGCCACATATGTCATAACGAACTAAGTTAATGAATGGCCTTTTAAATATTAAAAAAGATTTTGGGTTGAGATATCATGCATTTGGCTTAACTTGCGTCATAAGTCTATGTTTTTATGTGGAAAGATCAACTGAGGACGGTTTTTATTCTAAACAAATCTACACTTATAATCTTAAAACGCCAGGTTTTGAAAATGTAAACTCGTAGTCGAAATATAAAACGACGTTAACCAGGGTCGTCTGTCTAATGCCGTGTGCAATCATATAAAATCTTATTGAATGACCACAAATATCTATCTTTTGTTTCTACCGTAAGGTTATGGAAATATCTCCAAAGTGTCAAAAGTGCGACACAGTTTGTGTTATGTACTTTGGGTGATGTCACTTTATACTGAACTTTGAAATCACAGATTGAATCATTCTCAGTAAATTTATATAGATTTCTAAGATAGTGTACGCAGTGGAAGCAGAATTTATACTCATTTTTTGTATAGGCAAAGACCTCAATTATGGTCTATATTTTGACTGATGTGCAAATTACAACCGAGCAAAATTTTTGTGTATTTATTCCACATACACCTGCCCTGGATCAACTGAAAATGAATAAGTGAAACCGTGTGATATTCCCGTCATCCAGTTTTCTTGAGCACATTTCATGGTATGCAATGAGGAAGTTCTGATTTTGGGTCTCAGGAAAAGTGCAAGGGATTTTGTAATGTTGCAGACAAAAGTTCTGGGTGAGGGAAAGAGTTGACGAAATTTTTGCTGTCCTCTGAGTAACGAGTAGAATACGAACTAAAATTTCGTTTATGTGGCATTTGTGTGCTCTTGCCGTGGTTTCCTGCGAGTGTACTGACATTGTAAGCGCCATTTTCCGCCTTCCACGTACCCCCTTGCCACTAAGATACATATTAAGCTTTCTTTACATTATTATTACAACGGGGATAATTATTGGGTGATGAATTTCCGCGGATACAAAACTGTAAATCTGAACAATGATTTCATTCAGTGGAATTATTGTTAGTGTAAATTTGCTGGCAAATTAGTGGAAAGCACTGCGGTTTTACTGCCATTCCAGTGTTATTCTCTAGAAATCAGTATGATTCACTGCTAAATCAGTGAACAGCAGCAAAATATTGAATAAATAGAATTCTGCTGATCCCGTTTGAGCAGTTTAACATAGTTGTAGTAAAATTCGTCAATTAGGGGCAGTTTCAACTATTTATATTTTAGAGTTAATGTCGCCTCAGAAAGCCCAAATGATGATATAAAATCACTCACTGAAAACTTTCCAAGATCAATGGTTATCACCAGATATTTTAAATGTTAATATAATCCCGTAATGAATAACGTCAGAAGATGGAAATAGATTCATGTTCTCGATACATTGGTACTGGTACTCTAGAAACCTCTGTGTTCATCTACGCTTTTTTTTGTGTGTTTCGTCCTGCCTTTACCTGAGTCTGTTTGCTCTTCACTTGGTTACTCGTACCATTTTTTTGTCTCGTTTATTTGTAAAAGTAAACTGTGGGAGTGTTTCTGCGCATGTATTTTCCCGTTCTAATTCCACGCAAGTGCCTTCTCAAACCCCCATATATTTTTTTATTATATATTGATAAGTATAGAATCGTAAAAAAAGGGAGTTCATCAACAACACCATAATACTGATCATCTCCTTCTGCATCATGTTTTCTACTTCCTCGTCTTCATCTGCTTCATACTCTTAAGTATTCATCTTATTTGCTATATCCGTCTTCATCTTCATATTTTTCATACATCGATCGTTTACTTCGTCACATACACATACATAGGGTTCAATTAGGGTTAAACCGTTTGGAAAAAAAAGTAACAGAATATTCGATTAGTACGCTTCCTTAAATACGAGTGTAAACCCCCTTTTATTAATAAAATATTTAACCCTTGTTGCGTCGGGAAAACATAAAGCATTTTCGCACCGCTGATTAAGGTAAGGGAAAACAGTCCACCTATTACAGAATTACGAAAACAAAATTACCATTAACGAACTTATGATAATACACTTCATGGCCTTAACAGTGTTACATTTTTATATTTCCGTATAGACACGATATTCCGAGGTGGAAATAGCTTAGTATTTAAGTTGTATTAATCTTTCACCTTCAGAGGAAACGCCCAGTCCTAAAATATTATTTTAAAAATTTACGCAGAGCGCTACATAATATCAGAGCTGAATACAGACTTTAAAATAGTCCTCAGTCCATTATGAACCTGCAGAGATACCAGCCTATAACATACATAAGAACGATAAATTTTCAAAGGCCAGACGCAAGAACTAACTCGACTATATTCGATGTTATTTTTGCGACAATCTTCGTGCATCTATCTCCCTAATGCCCATGAAGAGTTCTGATACTTGCTAGCACACTAGCGCTCTATCAGCCCCTTCGTGATGCAACGAAGATATAAAATCTCGTATTGTGCAAGTACATAAGTAATAAATTAGCGAAAAAATGTTTAAAATACTCTTGTTTACACACATTAGGTTTATTATGCATGGAAAATAAAAATATATCAGCCTCCAGGAGTCAGTCGGCAGGAATCAGTGTGCAGGAGTCAGTCTGCAGGAGTAAAGTGTATGAATTAATGTATGCTTGAAGACGATGCAAGCCACTGACAATGTGAAATCGTGTATGGCATGTACGACTACATGCATACCTTCAACGACTGCTCACAAATTACATGGGCAACAATGCTGTCGCTGTGCCAAGTCCTTCAGTAAAACTTGCAATGCACGGCAACATGAGAAGAGTGACTGTTTGAAGAACCCATTTAGTATGATTTTTTACTGCAAAAACTGCCCTAGGCAGTTCACTCGATGTGATAACTTAAATAAACACATTAAAGCTGAAAAATGTACACAAAATGTTTGCAGACGACGCGGGAACTCGCATGATGAAGCATTACGACAATGACCACATGCAGTTTATGCAAGGCGATACATTGAAAGAACATACCGAGATCTGCAAGGATTCGTCTGTTGGAAGCCAGCAAGTGATACCGGCAATACCCCCTGCTGCATCGTTGAGTACCTATTCGACAGGCGATTATGAAGAGAGAGTTAATGCTAAAGACGTAATGAGTGCGACAGAGTCAGTTTGCTCAGAATGCACACACGCAAGACTTTCGCGTGAAATTGACGAACTTCAAAATAAACGGTCATCAGCTCTAGATACTGATGAGCATACAACTCCTGCTACAAATAAAAGCAAATATACTATTGAGGATGAAACAGGAAGTGAATACGATCATGAAGACAGCAGAGATGAAAATGAACATGAAGACAGTGATAATGTTAAAGACCATGATGGTGATTTTCTCGATGTACTGACACACCCCTCTAACACATTTGCTGCAATGAGAGACATGAAAACGGCAGAAGACGTCGAGAATACTGGCTACCTATTTCCCGAAGACCCGAATGGACATATTGATAGACTCAGATATTTGATTGACATTCGAAAACATTGGTATCCCTTGCGCATTGTTGAGATATCTTCAATCATTAGCAAACTGAAGGAACGGGGATATATCGCATGAGATTGGTTGGCTACTATCCATGATCTGCAAACATCTGAGAAATGTAAAGATCGAATGTACAAAATAATTAGAAAGATAGAATATATATAATAAGTTAATTAATAAATTTTTATATACATAGTAATGTGTGTTCAATTTCTTATACATTCCCTTCTGCTTCCCTGAAAGAAGAATTAATTCAGTGGTATAAACAAACAACTTAGAGTCTGTTTTAGATCAAATGTACGCGACTGCATGCAGTAGCAGAACTATAGTTCCATTTGAAGTATTATGCCTTACTCATGTCGTTTAAAATCGACTGAGTTCTATATGACGAACGAATGAAATCAGTGGAATGTTTTTGAGGATTGTTTCGCAACTATTTGGTTTGCTTGGTCAGTTGGTCTTGTAAGTTGGCTTGGTAAGTTAGTATGGGCCTTTGGTATGGTCAGCTCTGGTAGAAATGTTTTGCAAAGATTCTGAGAAGATTTTCTGCATAGAGGTTAGCTACGAGACTCTTACTAGATACTTTTTTTTTCGGGATTGTCTATCATCGTTTGTATAGGTGGGTGGTATGGCAGGTTGGTCTGGTCGGTTTTTCTAGTCAGTTTTGCAGGAACTGGTCTCGTTAGGAGCTAGTCTTGTGTTCATTCAATCTCGCCAGGAACCAGTCTTGGGTGGAGTTAGTCTTAGGTGGAGTAAGTCGTTGGATACTATGGTTAGTCGGTATGGGTCCTTGTTGTGACCAACTAGTAATGGTCAATTGTATGGCCTGTGATTTTTCTCCATTTTTAAAGTTCTGTGTAATTGGGGTCAAAGGCAATGTCAACAACAACCAACATGTTGCATAAATCGACAACTCCTCTGGCGGCGAAATCGATAATTAATACACTAGCATGACCTAGGTAATAAAAACGCAAACAAATGAAAAACGAAAATTAATATGGTGAGTTGANGGGGGGGGGGGGGTGGAGACCTGTCGACTAATTAACCAATGAGAAACACTGGCGAAGGTCAGTCATCTGCTGGACGTGGCACTGAGAAAACCTTTGGAAATGTAAGTTTTTTTATATAAATTTACTAATTGTAATTTTTGATTTTTTTAGAAATTATTAAATGTTTTTTTAAAATAAATTTTTAGAGCCATGGCCATGCGTTATGGGTTCATGCGCAATAGGTTAATGGGTCGTGCAGTTGTACTGAGACTTTTTTTAAGGGGTCATATTAAGAAAAACTAAAACCGCCGCAGGCCGCACTTATGACACTTGACAAAATAATATTTTGAACTAAAAGTAGGTAGGAAATTCGATGACATTTAAAATTCAGAGTGTCGTCTATCATCTTGCAAGTAGTTTGTTTATTCGTTCGATACGGTGATGGCGGGCGGAGGTAGTACATCGAAAATATGTACAGAAGTCGCCTGACAGATAAAATAATGAAAAATATACTTTAGTTTCATCAGTAACTTTAACTTGTAATGAATTCGTATTTTGTATTGCTTTTTTATTTTTGTAACAGACACCCTGAAAATAAGAATTTAGTAACTTGTATCTACTGAAGCCGGCGAGCGCGGGTCACAAAGAATGGGCCCGTGGGACACAGTTTGAGAACCCCTGGGTCAGTGGGTCAATAGATAATTGGGTCAGAGGGCCATGGTTAAATGGGTCATGGATCATATAGTCTTGGGTCTTGGATAAAGTGTCACCGGTTTTTTTTTGGAAATTAGTTGGAATATTTCAAATATTTTTTTGGGATTTTTTAGAATTTTTTGACTTCAAGGTCATTGGTCAAGGTCAAAGGTCAAGGTTACCGCCATCTAACATGGCTAAAGAGATGGACACTGCTCTACTTGGCGAGGGCCGGTTATGTCGGTAGTTTAGTCGATCCACCTGTCATCGAACCCCGGATCTCATGTATGTACATCTTTAAATAATTTTTTTTAATAATTTGTTAACTTTTTTTATGTTCAAAATGTGTTTTATAATTTTTGGGTTTTAATAGTTTTTCTGCTATTTTATTTTTATGTTTTAGTTTCAAGGTTATTCAAGGTCAATGACATGGAGTCAAGGTCAAGGTAAAATGTCACCTGGCTCCAACTTGGCGGTTGGGTGACGTCCCAACATGGCGGTCGGCCGGCGCCGGTGCCAGGTGCCAGCTTTGTCCCATTTAAAATACATTGTCCCCGGACGCAGATAATCATTTCACTATCAAGGAAAGACAAACCTATGTAATAGTTCTTGCCTATTTTGTGAGAAAACATTTTGACTTATAGCACGCTTCTTGAGCGCGATATTTTAACGCCAGACAAAAGCATGCAAATATCTGGCGAGCAATGCATCACGCTGGCAAAACATTTACTCACAAAGTCAGGGAAAATATGATGTAAAATTGCTCTCTCTCTCTCTCTCTCTCTCTTACATACTTTGTATACAACTGCTTTCAAGAATTTTTTATATATTTTTGTTGTTAATATATTTAGTGTTTCTTCATGTGCCACGCCTTCTTAACAGTTAGTAATCCGGGCGTATTTTCTGTTCATTCGTTCTTTGCTCGTTTACGCGTCCCTCAGCTTATAAAAATCCTGAAAATATGTCTTTGTCAGAAAAGATAAAAAAAAAAAAATTATCTACGCCAGCTTACCTGCGCAGTTTCCTTAAAAAGTACGAGTGAGTGAGGGAGTGAAGAGATTCGGGTGGCTCTTAACACAGAGGTCTTGAGAGCTGACGAGGGTGGAGCGAAGTGAGAATGGAGCAGCACTGGAATGCAAAAGCGGGGGAAAGGGGAGATCCCCCGAGAAAACCTACCGATCAGTGGCATCGTCCAGCAAAATTCCCACGTGCGAAAATCCAGGAGTGAACCCGCCGGAAATCGAACCCGTTTNTGACATTCGAGAGGTATGGGAGAAGTAAAACCGTACAGTTGTAGAGTAACGTCCGCGGGCACAAGGAAGCACAATGACGGTAACACTACACTCAGGCTCAGCGACTTGTATGTACGGGCGAAGGGGTATTGGGCGCGCGTGTTATTGTCGCCTCTATTGCTGTGCCTCGAACGCGGGAAAAATGAATAGATAAATAAAATGTTGGGCTTATGTACTTATACGCAACGACCAAAATCTCTCAGCTCTCAACTCAGAAGGACAACTCACCAGGGGCCCTATTCTGTAACTCTTTATTGTCGTTATATAAATGAAATTACCGCATAACTATCTTTACGAGGCGAAAAGGTATTCTGTAACTCAATTTGTTGCCGTGGCGGTCTTTCAAATACCTCGTGACTGTCTTTATATAAAGATATGCCAACAAGATGTCTTTACGATGGAAAGTGGAAAGAAAATGACCGACGTATTGAGGTTACTTCTAGCAAACACGTTGCACAGAAAGAAAAAAGTTTCTTTTTGATCCCCCAAAAATGAGACGTATTACATTATGTTATATTTTCGCAACAAATAAACGGGGTCTTCGATTATATACAAGGAGTATATTTATAATTCGTAAGTGACACTCTCTGGCACTTCGATTTAACGTAGCTACGAAATGACTGATTCGGCCACGGGTCAGTGCTGCTATCTCGTGAGGCTCGAAATTGACTTGTACCTTCTGAAATCTTGTATCCATAGAAATAAGTAAATTTTTTTTATAGGTGTTATTATAAAAGGTATTTAGAAATAAATTTCACATGTAGTTGAACAGTCACTATAATAACAAAATGCGAAACAAAGCATAATTTAGTAACGGAAAAAAAGTATAATTCAACAAGCAGATGGTTTATTTAAGAATACAGCACCGCTGCGTTGGCAAACGTACATCTTTGCGCAAAGACATNGTACAGTTGTAGAGTAACGTCCGCGGGCACAAGGAAGCACAATGACGGTAACACTACACTCAGGCTCAGCGACTTGCATGTACGGGCGAAGGGGTATTGGGCGCGCGTGTTATTGTCGCCTCTATTGCTGTGCCTCGAACGCGGGAAAAATGAATAGATAAATAAAATGTTGGGCTTATGTACTTATACGCAACGACCAAAATCTCTCAGCTGTCAACTCAGAAGGACAACTCACCAGGGGCCCTATTCTGTAACTCTTTATTGTCGTTATATAAATGAAATTACCGCATAACTATCTTTACGAGGCGAAAAGGTATTCTGTAACTCAATTTGTTGCCGTGGCGGTCTTTCAAATACCTCGTGACTGTCTTTATATAAAGATATGCCAACAAGATGTCTTTACGATGGAAAGTGGAAAGAAAATGACCGACGTATTGAGGTTACTTCTAGCAAACACGTTGCACAGAAAGAAAAAAGTTTCTTTTTGATCCCCCAAAAATGAGACGTATTACATTATGTTATATTTTCGCAACAAATAAACGGGGTCTTCGATTATATACAAGGAGTATATTTATAATTCGTAAGTGACACTCTCTGGCACTTCGATTTAACGTAGCTACGAAATGACTGATTCGGCCACGGGTCAGTGCTGCTATCTCGTGAGGCTCGAAATTGACTTGTACCTTCTGAAATCTTGTATCCATAGAAATAAGTAAATTTTTTTTATAGGTGTTATTATAAAAGGCATTTAGAAATAAATTTCACATGTAGTTGAACAGTCACTATAATAACAAAATGCGAAACAAAGCATAATTTAGTAACGGAAAAAAAGTATCATTCAACAAGCAGATGGTTTATTTAAGAATACAGCACCGCTGCGTTGGCAAACGTACATCTTTGCGCAAAGACATNAATTCAACAAGCAGATGGTTTATTTAAGAATACAGCACCGCTGCGTTGGCAAACGTACATCTTTGCGCAAAGACATCAATAAAGATATGACTTACAGAATACCACATAAAGACGCTGACGAGTAACCACCATTGTGGTCCTCTTGTTACATTTCATACAAATCACAAATATACAATTGTCACGTAGGGCGCCGTTTATAACACTTCATTTAAAATCATAATGCCGCAATTCTCAACTTCAAATTATTTTTACTAAACTTGTTTTCTTCTTTAGCGCATTCAACAAATTTTTTTATCAATCTTCTCATATATAAAAACATTTATCTTCTTTTTTTTCAATTATTAACAATTAGTCTTTAAAAAATATCTTGCCTCAATTATTTTATTAATATACACATATATTATTCCTTATTATACCATAAAANATTAGTCTTTAAAAAATATCTTGCCTCAATTATTTTATTAATATACACATATATTATTCCTTATTATACCATAAAAATTTTTTTTGACGTACACACGTCCATCTTTGGCCGTAGTTAGAAAAATTCCGTCAGAAAAAAATTAGTTATATTTTNATTTTTTTTGACGTACACACGTCCATCTTTGGCCGTAGTTAGAAAAATTCCGTCAGAAAAAAATTAGTTATATTTTACTTCTCCCTTACGTATGTTGTCTCCTGTCCTACGATTGGCTGTTGTCTGACCATGGCACATCTCTCCGCCAATTAGCAAGGGTGAGACGAGAGAAAACCAGGATAGTTTTATCCAATTCTTTTGTTTGATGAATATTTAATGTTTACAACCCTCCAGGAACGAAATGGAAATTAACAAACAAAATATTAATACTAAATACCGCCTAGAAACAAATTAAAAATACTTACACATGATCTCCATGTCAAGAAACTATTAAAATAACCAAAGATTACAGTGTTAACACATATTATAAAAAGTAATTTGGAAATGATATTTAATAAAGTGACAACATAAGCAAGTACTCTGTAATCATATATAATAAAAATATATATGACTTGTGTTAAACGTAACCCCTAAAGCTTGCACTGTTACACTCGTTATCATAAAGACGATCACTAAGCCTGTCTTTAAGCAAGCTCAAGGTAGAGAACAAGGCCCCAGAGCATTCTGCCTTGTTGTTGGCAGCTGCAACTCTGTAGGCACGTCTGTTCTGCGGCGCCGTCTCGGAAGCAGTGACGACGTGACGCGTGGCTCGCCCTCGAGAGAGGGGGTGCCTACGCGTTACGCCCCCCGCCTCAAGTACCCGGCCCAATTAGCGACGCCGGCCCGTCACGAGCGTGTCTCGGCGGCGCGGCAGGCGTCCCCGGGGGTCGACCCGAGGTGAGGCGAGGTCGGGCGCCGACGGATCGGACGACGGGCAATCGTGCGCACGAGAGGGCGCGATCGCGTCAGATCCTCAGCCGCGCCGGTGTTGTCCGTCTTCGGATCCCCGCCTCCT
>NQII01002094.1:81308-151127 GCA_002778355.1 Clitarchus hookeri | reverse complement strand
CGACCTCCACGACGCTCTTCCGCCTTCGTCAGCGTCCTGCTAGCGGACATCTCATGGCTACAGTCCATTCATGGTTGCACCCAACCCTACTGTAGCCCTGCAGAAGGTCCTACTTCCAGTATATTCCGTCGCCTCTCGCGAACAAAGCACAACTAAAAGCCCTTTCACACGATCAAATTTTCCTTCAAAATTGCCTTCGATTCATTGAATGCTATATGACGTCGTAGAAACGTCATAATCGCGGTCATCATATCTTTCAGTTTCTAGAATGTCTCGTTTTCTTTCAAGATTTTCGTTTAGAACATGTTCTAAATTTTCTTGGATCCAAAATTTTAAATCGTTTTATCACAGCTTTTCTGATAGAGTATTAGTGGAAGTAATCTCATCACAACAGATTTGTGTGCGCACATCACAAGTTTTTACAAAATGATGCATTTTTGTTAAAAATAAAATGTTCAATAAAACGAAGAAAATTAGTTGCGGTTTAACCAATTATTTTCGTGTCCTGCAATAGTCGTAGATATTAAAAAAATTTTCTTTTGGTATTTTTTTAAACTGGTTTCATTAAAACGTTTGTGATACATTTTAATGTGAAAAGTTTAAAGCTTATTGAATGCAATTCATTTCTAAGTTCAATAAACATAATTCAAGTAACTGAATTCAATAAATACTTGATAGGGTGAAATGGCCTTTAGTCTATACAATTGCACCAAAGGGACATCACACCTGGGTCGCTTCCCGGATTTTCGTATGTGGAAATCATTCCGGACGATGCCATTGGTCAGCGGGTTTCCCCCGCCCCTCCATACACACCTCGCTTCACCCTCATCGGCTNCCCCCCCACTCCACCTTTTCACAAGCCGGAAATGCACTATGCTTACTTGCCATTGAAGATGCGATATCCATATTTGACATAAACCTTCCACAAGTTCACCACTTGCTGTCAGCTTCCTTTTATCGTGAGTTTTTTCCACCCCTTACCTCTTCACACCCTTCCCTACGTACTTTTATCCATTACTTTATCATATAATTTTTACAAATATCTCTAAAATTGCTTAACTTATGCCATTTTCCTTAAAGTGCACTCTTCCATTGTAATTTTATGGTTACGTCGTCACATTTTATATAGGGTAGTCATGTTATTTTCAATTTGGGCAAGTTGTGCTAGAGACGGATCCCTTACTCAAAAATAAGGAAATGTAAAATGATGGAATAATGCATTGGCTTATTAATCGTCTTCCGGTTCTTACTTCCAGCATCCGTGTCGAGCCATGTTAGCATTTCCTTAGAAAAGCAGCGACGTACGAAAGCGATGACTGGAGCCTTCTTATTGTGACATCGAAGGCAACAAGCCAAGCCGTCGAAAGGAAAAAAAGTTTTGCAGTGATAAAACTAAAGTGACTCGAAAACAGAATTGTGTGACTTTAGAAATGTGACATTCTAATAAAATTTACTTCCAGTTCCAGTTCCTAAATTAAGCTGTTTTTAGGTTAGATTGAGACTGGAAGCATATACCCAAACTCCAGCAGCAACATAGACCCAGAGGTCTGTCTACATGCCCGCAGTGTCCGGTGCTTACACCCGTGCGGAAACATATGCTCCGCGGTGTGGAAATTGTTAATTTCATCGGAAATTTTTTTTTATCATTTCACACTACATTATGCGTAATTATACAGCTTACGTAACTGCGTGCTAGGCAAGTTTTTATTTCCAAATTATTCACTCTTTTCTTGAATAGCATGTTCTGTACAGCAAAGTGTTAATTTGATTTAAAGTTATGACTACAGATATACTTTGAAGATCTTGTAAAATCAAATAATTTTCTCAATACTTGGTAAGGTAACAATATCGCCTTGTTAATATTCATTTTCATTTGTGTGCAAACGAAATTTTACATGCTAATGTCAACGTTTTACTGGTACCATAATATCCTACGGTTATAACGGCTAGCAAAAACAATAATATTATTTTGGAAATTGAATAATTGAGAGTATTTTTGTGTTCACTTGCAAGTGATCTAATTTAAATAGGATCCATATTGGTAGTAGTGTAACTTTTGTGAAAATGAATATATTTTATGAAACAAACAAAACCAAGGCATTAAAAACCGCATTCTTATACCGACTATGCTCCTGTGAAATAAAATATTGTGAAGTATTGTATTACTTAGCATTCGCCTCATAAGGAAACAAATTAAATGCCAAAATCCTTATCGTTCATAGGAAATCTAGATGAGCGATAGTGAATCGCTGAGTTCTGCATTTCATATTGCATTCTACGTGCTTGACTCCGTCATACACATTGCGTGAAAATATTTTTGTAAGTAGGATATAACATTGTAACACACAAATTCTGTTCTACAAACCAGTTTACATAGTTTGCTTCCTTCTTTACAAGGTACCGCGGTGGCACAGCGGCTAGAGTGCTCGACTCTTCCCTCGGCGAACAGGGTTCTATTCCCGGCGGGGTCGCTCCCGGATTTTCACACTTGGAAATATCATGCCGGACGTTGCCGCTAGTCAGCGGGTTTTCTCGGACATCTCCCGTTTCCCCACCCTTGCATTCCGGCGCTGCTCTATACTCACCTCGCTTCAACCTCATCGACTCTCAATGCCACAATGTTAAGAGCTGCCCAAAATTCTTTACTCCTCTCCACGTTCCTTTTCACTGCGATCAAAATTTGTCTAGCTGCCATTCGAAATTTATTTGTGACGTATACTGCTCTTCAAACGCCATATGCTACTTATTGTGGGAATAAATAAACGAGGGAGGAACAAAGAAAAGTCGAGTTCGGGAACATCGCATGGTATTTCTCGCATATTTTATAATCGTTATTTCAACATCAGTACCAGAGAATACCAAACTTACATAAAAAAAAGGAGAACTCGACTCGCAGATGAACCGTGTCTGATTCTACCGCTGACATTTAGAATTGGGGCAGCGTGTGCTATGTCTCTCCCTTCCCCCAACCATTTATTTCTTTATTCCGCCGGTTGCCCGTCTCCTCTTCCCCTCGCCCTCGAGATCCATCAATTGCGGAGATTTAGTGATGATTAATCGCCCAGGCCTCGGCGCTCGGTCTGAGAAGTGACTGCGAGTCGCTGGCGGGCTCCGTGTACAGTCCTTGTCCCAAGAAACTGGGGCACGACCGCTGCCCGATCGCACCAGCCATACCATGAGTTCTTGTAGTGGACAGGGACGCGTGGAATAGAGCGTAAATATTCACGCAGGCCAGGAATTCAATATCGTACGTCTATAACTGCAGCTTCCCTGTAGTTAACGGCCTATGGAGATGACCATAACTGCGTGAATTCCNTCAATATCGTACGTCTATAACTGCAGCTTCCCTGTAGTTAACGGCCTATGGAGATGACCATAACTGCGTGAATTCCCGAAACATATTATCAGGAGGATAATTTGAACTTCTGGATATATTTTATGGGGGCCAATTTATTGACAAGATATTTGAATGTTGGTAGCTGTCACATACGGAGATAGTTGAAGCATTTTATAAATCACATACAGCGATAGTAGAGAGATTATGGGCACTTTGGCACTTAGGGACCTAGGACCGGAGCGTCGGAACTATTCGTGCTCTGTCATTCCGGTCGGCTGGTGGCCATCTCGGGCCAAGGTGATTTGACATTAGCCTTTAACTTAAAAAAATTTATGTATTTAAAAAATTTAAGAATTTTACAAATTATTAAAAATTTATTTTTAAAAGGTTTTTCCGGAGATTTCCCACACCCCTCTCCAGGCCATACTCATTCCACCATCTTGGTCGGTGCAGTCCACCATCTTGGAATGCATCACAGCCACCAGCCGCCGTTTTGGTAGGTGCAGTCCGCCATCTTGGTAGGCATCACAGCAACCGTCCATCATCATGGTAGGTGCAGCCGTCCGCAATTTTGGTCGGTTCAGTCCGGGGCCCTTGCTGGTGCTAACAGAGTACAAGAGTTTTCTCATGTTGCTCCCCCTTTTTTAAATATGTATAATATATCCTTATTTTCTCTCTTAATTAAACGGGTAAAAATCTTCGTATGGACGACCGCTCCTCATTCTGAGTGATGAGCTGATTGTTTCTCGGTTGACAAATTCATATAATCTCGATATCTTGCACTGGAAAATTGGTGGGTTTAAATGCGTTTTCAACGGCTGACTCGATAAAATGAACATTTTTTTACACGTCGGTTACTCTTAGTCAGTGAGCTACATTGATTAACATTGGTATTAAGCGATTTTTTTAAAGCACGAAATTATCGTGCCTGAATCTAACCTAGCTCGCCTTGATGAGAGGCGTGCGCTCTGGTAGCTGTGCAACCGCTGTCCAGAGGAAGGTATGAAGTATTTAGCGTGTCCGGTGCCAAACATTCATTATAGAAATGGTGCCTGATCTCCACCGCAACGTTTCGTGTTTCTGTGTGACGATAATTATAGCTTTGTTCACAGAACAGGTTGTAAATATTTATGCATCGGGAATAGGGCTTGCATTTATTGCTGCTGTCATTTTAATGGCTTAAAGAATTACTTTATCTCTGGTGAAGGACCGAGATGTGATGTTGAGAACTTTTACTTGTGTAAGCATGGGTTCGTTTTCATCCTAGGTCAAAGGCATTATTAACAAACATGAGTATGTGCCTGAACGTAATCGTCATGGTTCAAAACCGATTTGATGCATATTTACAATCATATATTCATGATCTGATCGTAATCTCGGTTATACCCGACAGTAAGGTTTTCATATTAGATTTATTTTCGTAAATATTCAAAGTGACGTTTTTCCATCGTGTTTCGTATCGACGGCAGTAGTATTTAATTGATTATTTCCGGAGTCGATATATATCAGGGTTCGTGGGAGGATATTTTTGCATGACATGCTCCCCCGTCAATAACCCTGCTAATCATGATCGAAGCGACGCTGCTCGCTGTGTGTTGTGAGAATATTCCGTAAATAAAACAGGTTATAGTGAATCTTATCGGAATGATTTTTACAAAGTTTCTTCAGCGTATATGAGATTTCGTTCCGGCTTTGTTCTGGTTCGTAGAGTTGCGAAAAAGAGATAGGCCATGTATACGATAATGAAGATAGTGTTGTCGGTGAAAACAGTGGCGATTTTTTCGACGGTCCTCATACATCTCCTCGCCAGCTTTGCTCAAAAACATTTTCATGAATAATGCAGNTCCTCGCCAGCTTTGCTCAAAAACATTTTCATGAATAATGCAGAAGATGACAAGAACACCCACTACATATTTCCTGAAGACCCCAATTAACTTGTTGATAGACTCAGACATTTGATTTCCTTTCGCAGTAAGGAGGTATCTTTAATCATCGGTGAAATTAAAGAAAGGGGTTACATCGAATGAAACCATCCATCATCTGCAAACATCAGAAAAATGCAAACAATGAATGCATGGAAAATGTAGGATAATAAATTTGTGTGTTATTAGTTGTGCACTTTTAATTTATTGAACCTTACCCTAATGCTTTGATTTTCATTGGTGTATAAAAGCAAATACATAGGTCTGTCTTAAAGAAAAATTTAACGAGAAAGTGCGTTAACGGGAATATGATTCAATCTGAAGTATTTCTCGGGCGGTTTAAGTCGGCTGAGTTTGGGTTGAGGAACAAACTAACTCAGAAAAGAATGTTTTTGAGAAATTAAAAGGCTAAAATCTAGGAGAGACCCTGCCGGGAATAGAACTTGTCTTGTCGTGTTGGGGGAAGAGGCCGAGTGAAGAATGGGCTGGTGTTAAGGTTGACCTCCTGTGCGAAAATGTGGGTACAAACGAAAGGATGCTGTACGTGTACTCGTGATGGGAAACGAGAGCTGTAGCCACAACACTCTCCCTCTTGTTTGACACCGTGGAAGAGGCCATCGTTGCAATATGGGCCTGGTGTGCCGTTTTCGATGGGGAGCCTGAACTGATGTATACAAATTTTCATAATTTCGCAAATTGCATTACTCCATCTGACCTGAGTAATATCTCTTGCAGCCTGATATTTTTTTAATTTGGCATGGGTAATAAAACCTTATGTGCGTTAACATGAGTATTTTTAATTTTTTTTTTTGTGAATTTATTGCTTATGTCGGGAAAAAGTAGGGACTCGACCAAGTAACCATCCCGGCATTCACCTGGAGTGATTTCTAAAATATAAATTCGGGCCGATCGAGTCGANGGGACTCGACCAAGTAACCATCCCGGCATTCACCTGGAGTGATTTCTAAAATATAAATTCGGGCCGATCGAGTCGAGTATCGACCCCGGGTCCCCTTGAACACGGGCCTTCCCTGGTGTTGACGTTTGCGTGCAGATATATGTGTTTTTTATCCCTTGAATNGTCGGGAAAAAGTAGGGACTCGACCAAGTAACCATCCCGGCATTCACCTGGAGTGATTTCTAAAATATAAATTCGGGCCGATCGAGTCGAGTATCGACCCCGGGTCCCCTTGAACACGGGCCTTCCCTGGTGTTGACGTTTGCGTGCAGATATATGTGTTTTTTATCCCTTGAATTAAAGTTGGCGTGTGTGAGAAATAAAACCAGCTGCTGAAGCGACAACCCTCTCCCCGGCTGTCAGTGCTGCAGGGCAAAGTCTAATTCAACACCTGGTGCAGCGTGGCTGGCCGTGTGCGCGAGCTCAGATTACGACTGCACGTGCCTCTCGTTGACTTCTGTAATGGGACTCGTGACCA
This sequence comes from Clitarchus hookeri, assembly GCA_002778355.1. Lineage (NCBI taxonomy): Eukaryota > Metazoa > Arthropoda > Insecta > Phasmatodea > Phasmatidae > Clitarchus > Clitarchus hookeri. Next base: position 144,432 of record NQII01002094.1, on the reverse strand, counting down.
CTTCTTTAAGGATGCTTTTGTCTTAATAGTTTTTTTTTTCATTCGTCTGTCAGTCTCGCCTGCAGTCGGGATATTTCGGGATCTGTGTGTGGGTGGGTATGTGTGTGTGTAGGTGTGTGTGTGTGACGTAAGGTATGATCAAGTAGAGAATGATCGTTCCCCCCCCCCTTATTTCTTAGTTTCAAAACATATAAAAATATGTTTGGTTTTGCAGGAATTAATAAAAATTTTTACATTTGATTTTTTATACGAAAAAAAAAAACAAAGGTGGACTTTGAGCCAGAATTTATTTAGAAAAAAAAATTGCACGAAGAATTTATTTTCTACATTTAAAATGAATAAACATAACTTTAAAATGTAATGGTCTCCATAATTCACTGACTGCAATTTGCTCTAATTTTTTCGCACTTGTGAAGTCTTTCCTTATATGTATATCTCTACGAGGTTGAAGGGCGGTGAATGAGAACTTTATGCGCGTGTCTTTTTTGGAAATCTTTCTGTGGTATAAATCTGCATGGTGCACTAGCATCTTGGGAATAAAATTATGTTTTAGTTCACGTAATTCATAAAGAGTGAATACTATTGACACCTACTGGATTAGAGGCCGCACACATATGCATACACATGTTCGCATATCACTTTTCTTTCGGCTAAACTCACGTAGCAGTGTTTGGGACTCTGAGGGGGAGGGTGGGGGTGTTTTACCACTGACCAGATATATATCTTATGGAGCGAGCGCAAACGAATGTATGAAAATACAGAATTTTTTTGCCAAAGGTAGCTGTTTTTTTTATGATTTTTTACTAGTGGTGTGTACCGTTATGATGGCGTCTCCTCGCGGTATATAATTTTTTTCCCGGCAAAACTGACTATATATGCATATATATATTTATGCGTATAAGGAGTTTTAAATACTGACTATGGGTGCTAGAAAATTCGCTGCACGTGGAGTAACCATATGGGTATTTTTTTCCTGCTGCCTAAATTTCATAATATAGTGATTTTTAACTTGTGAAGAATTGTTTTTAATGATGAGCGTCTATGCCTGGGTTAGGGTAAATGCATGGGATCCTTCACTTTGCGTATCGCATATCGTGTGGGGGAGCGAAGGGGTTTTAACTCTGTTTTTGGGTTTTTCGAGCCATGATTACTTTTTAGAAAGCAGAATAACTTATCCGTACATGACACATGATTTTATCCAAATACTTAATTTATTTTATAAATAATTACGTTCGTACACTTAAAATATATTAAACTGTATAGTCTTACGTACAAATATGCCGATATCAACTGCATATTGGTTGTCTGCTGCCACAGTGGAAGGCGACAACTGGACACAGTGGTCCAGAAGGTGTCAAACACCGTGTATACCAATGGCTAAAGTTATATAAACACATGTGTTTTGAATTCTGGCATGTCCCAAAATGAATCCGCGAATTATTCAGGTCTTTAATAATAGGGAAGTATGACAGAGTCCAGCATTGCCGGAATTTCCTCGTACGGAATATTCCTTTCGTCTCACTTTAGTCCGTGCGTTTTGTACGTCTGTAGAAGGTACGCCTGTTGCGTGGTGCTTCCATGGATACGACGGTAAAAAAAAGTGAGAATTTTGGTTTTCTCGTCTTCGTCACTGTACGAGACGGCAATCTGTTTGAAGGTGTGCGAGAGTGCTACGAGCGTAAACCTTGGATGATGCAAAACATTTTTTTTAACTAGATGTATTTTTGTTATATAAAAAAATTAGTTTCCCTTGCACACAACGATTTTCAAGAAAATTTTACTAGGTCGTTTAAAACTTTATTTATGTCCATACACATTGGGCACCTGTGTTTTGGGTTGCTTTCCACGTTGGGTAGTAGTTGCCAGTAAATTTCTTGAAGGGGAGCATCTTCTGCGAGTATAGCTTGCGAGTAGATAAATTGCACGCGGACGTCATCTTCTACGGGGAGTGCGTTTTCTACGGGGAGGGCGTCTTCAATGGGAAGGGCTTCTTCGACGGAGACGTCTTCTTCAACGGAGACGTCGTCTTCCACGGGCGCAGACGTCGCGAGGGCTGCTCGGCGGGCCTTGCACCGACCCCTTCATGCAGCGTGTGGGGAACCGAGCCCTCTAAACACTCCTTGCACCGGAGGAAGTCCCGCATGTCTTCGTCCCGCTGCAGGTAGGCCAGTCAATACTTAAATATGGTCGAAATTTCATAAGGTGCGTAGACCAGGAGAAATTATTTCGGAGGTACGGTAACTCGTCCCGTTTTCCCAAGGCACTAAGCGAGCGCACATTCCCAAATGCCAAAATGGCCGAAAGGATCTTACGGCCGCTCGGACAACACGCGTAGATTTCTAAGAGCGATAAAAGTGACTGATTTCCCGAGGGGGCTCAGGGTGCGTCTTATAAAGAGTTTTTAAGGGGTATAAAATAGTCCACCCACGCGATTACAGTAGGACACCGATTGTTCGGAACGAAGGTTTCCGAAAACACCTGAGTAATTAGTCAACGAGAAACATTGGCGGAGCAATTTAATATATTGGAATGGGTTGGAGGGGAACCGAATAATTGGTCGAACGAAGGTGTCCGAAGCATCCGAGTAATTAGCAAATGAGAAACATTGCCGGTTCAATTAAATATATTATTATGGGGCGGGCATTAACCTATGAGAATCAGAGGTGGGGCGAATAGCCAATTAAAAATATTGGAGGGGGGAGTGGAGGGGGTCAGTCGTCTGCTGGGCGCGGTGCTGAGGGCAGCACCAGCAATGTATACTCAAATGACAAACGAAAAAAAGTAAGATTGCGGACGGTGGCTGTGACGCTTCCAAGATGTCGGAATGCATTGACCAAGATGACGGACAGCTACATCTACCAGTTTAGCGGACTTCACACACCAAAATGGCGGGCGGCTGCACATACCACGATGGCATACGGTTTCTGAGACGCCTACCAAGATGGCGGAGTGCACCTACCAAAATAGTGGAATGAGTATGGTTAGAAGGGGGTTTGGGGGAAGTCCGGAAATTTGATTGTTTTAAATTATTTTTTTTAATAGATTTCTAANAAGGTTATGTGGATCCTAGATGGCCTCAGGCTGACAAGAATGACAGAGTATGAACAGCTTCGACGCACCGGTCCCAGGTCCCGATTAGTCAAAGTCTACTAACTATAGTTAAATCATTTTATAATAGCCTATTTAACGAACTACTAATTTTTATCGAAAAATAAATATACGTTTTTTTTTAATTAACAATATAATGCTATCTGCAATGTCATAATATTGAAATTTGCATACCTTAAAAAAACATTTTTTATTCAAAACTTTCTACTAAAAGCTTTAAGAAAATGAAATTCGTTGAGAGTGAAGAAGAGAATTTTCTAAATTTTGTTATTATTAAATTGTAAATAATAAAGTAGTATAATTTATAAAACAAAACTTTTTGCATGTAAAGAGATGTTCGTGTTTTTATGCTTTANTGTAAATAATAAAGTAGTATAATTTATAAAACAAAACTTTTTGCATGTAAAGAGATGTTCGTGTTTTTATGCTTTAGTATTTAAATAAGCTCATTCAAATCATTTTCAATTTTCATTCAAAAACTTTACATTGTTGCATGCGATTTTTTTTTTTAAATTATGATATACAGTCAATAAAATACCCCATTAGAATATATAAGGTAGTTCCAAATTCAGTTTTTCCATTTCAATTTTGGAAATTCGCGCACATTGAAAGCCCTTACTGGCCGCGTGTCTTCGCTGAACCAATCAGATTAATCTAATTCCAATACTGAGCGTCTGCGATCTGCATAAAAACTGAATTTTTTCAATCACGAAACTGCATCTTAGTTTCAAGGTTTCGAATGAAACTAGTCTTGCAATATAATTGCGTTAATCACGTGTCACCGATAACGCCTAATCTTTATCGTGCTATGCGTGTTGCATTTACATGTCATGCGTGTGGTATTCCCGCGTTTCTCAGGCGCCAGTGTTCTGCCAATTTGCCTAAACTACAAAATGGCGGCCACAACTCAAAATCCTTTGTCCTTGAAGGCATGATACACTACGAATTTTAATTTTGTAGATATATGTTAATTTCCTTACTTGTGCATATAAGCGTCATCATGAAATAATAAAAACCTAAAAATGTTACAACTAAAGTAATTTTCGTAGTGCCGTAATGAATGCAATGCCTTATGAATTTATATTGCAGTAGGCCTGCCCAGGTTAGTATTTAATATTAATCAGACGGTAACAAGAATACAAAGACCAGCAGAAACGCTATTACTGTATGGCCAGTATAGAAGATGCGCTTATAGCCTTCGTTGAGTTACGGTATAGGAGTACTCACTGCATAAAATTAAGGCGCCAGTCTGCCAAGAACGCAGAGCTAAACGCTAAGCTTCACTATCAAATTTTAATTCAAATACTCTTCGATTTATGGATGGAGTGTCTGTATGAATAAATTTAACGTCTGTATCCTATACAAGAGTGACTCTCTGGCTGTGGAATTTTAATGATTTTTTTTTAATGCATAGCACATTTGTAAGGACCTTATTCTTAAAAACTTGACTCATAATCAATTCTACAGCTAAATATAGTATGATTCCGAACTATCCTAATGAAAACGGAAGATGTAAATTCCATTGCACGTAAAATGGCAATTTATTTGTGACGCAGTAAGCTGCCACTATATTCACTGCCAGTAATGAGCACTGAAGAGTGTTTTAAAAATGTCCGATCGGTATTGGACCAGTGGGACAGTGGTAAGGGGAAATACAAACAGAAATCCTGTTTTCGCGTATGCGTTCTAGCTTGTTTTGAGAAATAATAAATTTGCAAGGACGTCGAGGAGTAAAGCACCGTTATACGTACGTCTACAAGTGGCAGCTTCTCACTTAGTCTCTAGTGTATTTTTCGGAGAGAGAAAAAAACAGCTAGAGATACGCGAGTGAGCTAGTGAAGATATTTGGGCGGCTCTTAACAGCGAGGTCTTGAGAACCGAGCTAGAGATAAGTGTTTCCAAAATTATTTCGTGTATCAAAATCTCGATAACCCCTTCTGAAAAAAAGACATTATAACTATAAGAACAGTTATACGGCCACGGCTGGTTGAAAATTCTGTAGGCGACGAAAAGACTATATAATAGTACAGTGCCACGGAACAAAGACATTTGTATTTAAGATTTCCAATTCCGAAGAGAATTCTTATTCCCATCAAACGAGAATGCGCAAAACATTTGGTCGTTTGTTAGACGAACTCCTTCAAGAATTTCGTAGCCCATGCATTTACGTTTTCAATATTTCCAAATCTTGCTTCAGTATAAGTAGGTANTGTAAATAATAAAGTAGTATAATTTATAAAACAAAACTTTTTGCATGTAAAGAGATGTTCGTGTTTTTATGCTTTACTATTTAAATAAGCACATTCAAATCATTTTCAATTTTCATTCAAAAACTTTACATTGTTGCATGCGATTTTTTTTTTAAATTATGATATACAGTCAATAAAATACCCCATTAGAATATATAAGGTAGTTCCAAATTCAGTTTTTCCATTTCAATTTTGGAAATTCGCGCACATTGAAACCCCTTACTGGCCGCGTCTCTTCGCTGAACCAATCAGATTAATCTAATTCCAATACTGAGCGTCTGCGATCTGCATAAAAACTGAATTTTTTCAATCACGAAACTGCATCTTAGTTTCAAGGTTTCGAATGAAACTAGTCTTGCAATATCTTTGCGTTATTCAGGTGTCACCGATAACGCCTAATCTTTATCGTGCTATGCGTGTTGCATTTACATGTCATGCGTGTGGTATTCCCGCGTTTCTCAGGCGCCAGTGTTCTGCCAATTTGCCTAAACTACAAAATGGCGGCCACAACTCAAAATCCTTTGTCCTTGAAGGCGTGATACACTACGAATTTTAATTTTGTAGATATATGTTAATTTCCTTACTTGTGCATATAAGCGTCATCATGAAATAATAAAAACCTAAAAATGTTACAACTAAAGTAATTTTCGTAGTGTCGTAATGAATGCAATGCCTTATGAATTTATATTGCAGCAGGCCTGCCCAGGTCAGTGTTTAATATTAATCAGACCGTAACAAGAATACAAAGACCAGCAGAAACGCTGTTACTGTATGGCCATTATAGAAGATGCGCTTATAGCCTTCGTTGAGTTACGGTATAGGAGTACTCACTGCATAAAATTAAGGCGCCAGTCTGCCAAGAACGCAGAGCTAAACGCTAAGCTTCACTATAAAATTTTAATTCAAATACTCTTCGATTTATGGATGGAGTGTCTGTATGAATAAATTTAACGTCTGTATCTATACAAGAGTGACTCTCTGGCTGTGGAATTTTAATGATTTTTTTTTAATGCATAGCACATTCGTAAGGACCTTATTCTTAATAACTTGACTCATAATCAATTCTACAGCTAAATATAGTATGATTCCGAACTATCCTAATGAAAACGGAAGATGTAAATTCCATTGCACGTAAAATGGCAATTTATTTGTGACGCAGTAAGCTGCCACTATATTCACTGCCAGTAATGAGCACTGAAGAGTGTTTTAAAAATGTCCGATCGGTATTGGACCAGTGGGACAGTGGTAAGGGGAAATACAAACAGAAATCCTGTTTTCGCGTATGCGTTCTAGCTTGTTTTGAGAAATAATAAATTTGCAAGGACGTCGAGGAGTAAAGCACCGTTATACGTACGTCTACAAGTGGCAGCTTCTCACTTAGTCTCTAGTGTATTTTTCGGAGAGAGAAAAAAACAGCTAGAGATACGCGAGTGAGCTAGTGAAGATATTTGGGCGGCTCTTAACAGCGAGGTCTTGAGAACCGAGCTAGAGATAAGTGTTTCCAAAATTATTTCGTGTATCAAAATCTCGATAACCCCTTCTGAAAAAAAGACATTATAACTATAAGAACAGTTATACGGCCACGGCTGGTTGAAAATTCTGTAGGCGACGAAAAGACTATATAATAGTACAGTGCCACGGAACAAAGACATTTGTATTTAAGATTTCCAATTCCGAAGAGAATTCTTATTCCCATCAAACGAGAATGCGCAAAACATTTGGTCGTTTGTTAGACGAACTCCTGCAAGAATTTCGTAGCCCATGCATTTACGTTTTCAATATTTCCAAATCTTGCTTCAGTATAAGTAGGTAAATATGTTCTACCAAGTCTTGACTGGTTACTTATCTCAATATTTTTAAAAGATAAAAATGCTGTCACTTATTTTCATGCTTAAGAATACTCCAAAACAGCACACAATCTCTTGTGTACTAGTATATCCCACTACTTATGAAANTTTATTTTCATGCTTAAGAATACTCCAAAACAGCACACAATCTCTTGTGTACTAGTATATCCCACTACTTATGAAAACTTCGGATTGTAAGTTGTAAATTACTTAGATTAAATCTAATAAGTACGTATAGCGCTAGTCGCGTTAATGAAAAGAGTTTTTCGTTCCACCACATCCAGTCGCTTATTTTACGATTGTGCGATATTTTCACCCGCAGGGTATTTTTAAAATCTGTATTTTCCATCGCATAGCCGTCACTTTCTAATACTAAATATTGGGAAATAATTAAATCATCAAATAATATATTAAAATGGAGGAACAGTAAAAAAAATATTGCCAGTATGGCATACCACTAACTCGTTGGCAAAATAATTTCAAGAAATCATCTAATGATGGTTAAAATCCAACATTTAATTGCTGGTGTCACTAATGACGTGGGCCACGATTTATTTGAGATGCCGTGGAGGTATCGTATTAAATAATAAACACGGCACTGTCAAATTAGTTAATCGCGTGCAGCAGAGCTAGCAGTGAAAAAGCTACTCGCTAAGAAGTGACGCGCCGAAGGGCAAACGAAAGCGAACAGACTGTACGCACCTTCTCATGTTTACTCTTTTACATCGGTAAGCGAGGGACATAAGCCGAAAAGTACATCCTTCACAGAACAACCTGCGGCAGAACACAGCTGCACGACCATGAGAAACGTGACTGGAAATGATGGTATACTATCCGTTAGTATAGTTTGTGCCATAGGTGTAAGCTAAATGGCGCCATCATTCAACACGGTGGACTATAGCAACGGAAATCTAGTACGGCTTGTGATGTCTGCGAGGCAAATTAAAATAAAGATGCTGGCATAATGCAACAGTCAATGAAACAATTACTTCTTCAAAAGCTGCACGTAGAAGTTTAGCATCTCAACATTCCATTTTCTTAGTGCTCAATGGCTCAAGGCGCCGTATATGAATTGTTTTGAATGTAATGGTACTGGCGCGGCAATTNCCATTTTCTTAGTGCTCAATGGCTCAAGGCGCCGTATATGAATTGTTTTGAATGTAATGGTACTGGCGCGGCAATTACATCAGTCATTCTTTCATACAGAGTAGATGAATCTTTACATCACGAGATTGCCAAAGGGGTTAATTACAATCCTGCTATGTTTTTTTTTCATGTACTGACTTTTAAATCAAACATATATCACTTGACGTAATTCAATCGCAGAATATTTCGAAAGTCTAATATCTTCNCCATTTTCTTAGTGCTCAATGGCTCAAGGCGCCGTATATGAATTGTTTTGAATGTAATGGTACTGGCGCGGCAATTGCATCAGTCATTCTTTCATACAGAGTAGATGAATCTTTACATCACGAGATTGCCAAAGGGGTTCATTACAATCCTGCTATGTTTTTTTTCAAGTACTGACTTTTAAATCAAACATATATCACTTGACGTAATTCAATCGCAGAATATTTCGAAAGTCTAATATCTTCGNGTACTGACTTTTAAATCAAACATATATCACTTGACGTAATTCAATCGCAGAATATTTCGAAAGTCTAATATCTTCGCCCATCGTCCAGAAACCACAGTCGTTTTCGCACAGAGGGTCGCAGCAGGTGAGCTGTTAGGCTACTCGCCTCGCAGCAAGGCGAACCGGGTTCAATCCCAGACCAGGTCACTCCCAGATTGTAGCAAGTGGGAATCGTACCGGACGATGGCGATGGTCGGCAGGATTTCTCGGGGATCNCCAGGTCACTCCCAGATTGTAGCAAGTGGGAATCGTACCGGACGATGGCGATGGTCGGCAGGATTTCTCGGGGATCACCTAATTACCCCGGCCTAGCATTCCGGCGCTGCTCCATTCTCAGCTCATTTAATCCTCTTCGGCTCTCAAGACCTCGTTGTTAAAAGCCGCTNACCAGATCACTCCCAGATTGTAGCAAGTGGGAATCGTACCGGACGATGGCGATGGTCGGCAGGATTTCTCGGGGATCTCCCAATTACCCCGGCCTAGCATTCCGGCGCTGCTCCATTCTCAGCTAATTTTATCCTCTTCGGCTCTCAAGACCTCGTTGTTAAGAGCCGCCCAAATCTCTCAACTCAACGTTTTCGTACATCAGAGTTCAGTGGCCTCATAAATTCCAATTTACGAGAAATTATTATTAAAACTACAATTTTTATTTAATAGCACTATTTAAAGACTCGACGTTAGGAATAACAACAAGCATCTTCATTTTTTTTCTACTACAAATTGTGTATAAGAATTACATCACGGAAACAATCTCCGTGATAAAGAGCCCTTTAAGTAAATATTGTTCCTTATTCGAGCCCCGGGTAAGCCATATATATTGTGCTATTTTTAAGAAATATAAATTTCGTATAGCCTATTTTGGAATCCGCCAACCCAATAAGTCTGTCTCAATTATTACAATCAAAACATGTAGCCAGTGCGAAAAGTAGTACGAGACGTGAACTCATAATTTCGTGAACTTGAAGCAGTTTTAGTTGAAACGAAAGTTCAGTTACATACTTGAATGAATGCATATATATTTTTGGGGCTTACCAAAATAATTCTACCAAAATTATACGAGATTTTTTTAAATACCGAAATGTATCTTTATTTGATTGTATTTGTCATGTTCCTTAGCGAATGACTGAATAATTTGAATGTTATTTGACTTGTATATCTTTCTTGTAAGGGGAACTGCTTTCATTTACCAACTACTCAAGACTTGCCCATTATTATAACAAACACTTATGTCACACACATTATGCTAATGTAGGTTTAATATAACAAGGAGTTACTGATAACTAATGACGCTAATTTTCTCTACATGGGTGCAAATAAATTTTAGTAAAGTTGTTGAAAGCTAAGATGTTCGTTATGTACTGACGTCTCATTGACAGCAATATCATTAGAGATGAAACCAGAAACATGAGAAACAGTACAAAGGCAATTAAAATACAAGAATGACTCACCCGGAATTCGATTTAAGGAAAACTCGTAAAATTAAGTTAGCTTGCAATCAACTGCATTACGGAGGTAGGATTCGGAGCATCAACTTCAGATGTAATAAGTTTAATGTTTCTAATGATAGGGTTCACTAACCTGAAATATTTACTCGGTCATCGTTTTGAAAATAAGTGTCTCAGCCATTAAAACGCATAAGTATATATGGCCTACCATAACGCTACTTGGGTGAAAAATTTTATGGAAATCGGTTGATTAGTCTCCGAGATATGGCATAAAAACCTTATTTTCTTAAATGGAGCTATCCTACAAAATTGCTTAAAAAGAGGCTCTTTACGCAATGTTTGTAACCGACAACGTCAGTATAAAAAATTTTATTGAAATTGTTAAATAGTTAAATAGATATGCCAAACATATTAAAATATTTATATGGCCACCATTTTTTTAAATCATTCCCTGGTCCCATTTAAATCATGTGACTATACTTGCCCTTATGTAGGTGTGCAAAATGTTTAAGTAATTAGTCAAATTATTCCGCAAATATGACAAAATGTTCAGTTTACTTACCTGACACTGCTTTGCAAAAAAATCCGGCAAAGGAGGATCTCTGTATGGATATAGGTTGATTGGTACTCGAGATATGGCATAAAGCCTCCATTGATAATGTGCCGTTCTTCATAACTGGAGGGCAAAAAGTTTATAGATAAGCACATTCGGTTATTGTCATAGATTAAATATACAAGATTAAATTTAAATCTGTTACATAGTTTCGTAAATAAACCACACAAAAATAAAATTTTGTATACGCGTCATTCAAAAAATAAGTGACTTAAATACTTAAACTTATAAATTAATACAGCCTACCACAGTACAGCTTCTTTGCCAAATTTGAAAGAAATAAGTTGATTTTTTTCCGAGATATGGCATAAAAACTATATTATATCATGTGGGGAAATCATACAAAATGGCGAAGAAGTGAGGCTTTGCATAGAGCATTTTGATGGATATAACTGATACTGTCAGCATACAAAGTTAAGTTGAAATTTGTTTTGCTGTTTCGTAGATAAAAAGTTCACAGCTAAAATGTTTATGTGGCCGCCATTTTGAAAGTATGTGTCTGACTCTCTTAAAATTTATTTGTTTACGTAGCCTGCCATAGTGCTAATTGTCAGCTAAAGTTAGTATAAATCGGCGGTTTTTTCGGAGATCACAGTACTTTATTTTGTCACGTGATACTATTTTACAAAATGTCTGAAACCGAGATTTTGTGTGAACACATTCTAGTGTTGGTCAGGTGTTCTTACGCAGTACTATATGTTTACCGAGTTTGGTGAAATTCGGTTCACGCGTTCAAATATTTTGGTGTGTGGGGGAAGGGGGGTGGCGCACACACAGGCACACACACAGCCTCACAAACACATACACACACCCAAACACACAGACCGGAAAGTGATCCGATAAGCCTTTCTCTCCTTCGGAAGTAGGCTAATAACTAAGAAAGGAGATCATTCCCTACAATTTCAAAATTTTGTGGATTTATATATGCACATAAAATAACTACATTTTTTCCGTGCTAGTTAGCCTACTTTCCGAAGTAAAGAAAGGCATATGAGATAACTTTTCTGTTTATGCATGTGTGTGTGTTGTGTGTTTCTCTGCATGTGTGTGCCCTCCACCCACTCCCTTCAATTTTTAAACGTGTTAACCGAAGTTCACTTAACTCGGTACACATATAGTACTAAGTAAGGACACCTGACTTTTATATTTTTGAACCAAGCTGGGCACTTTCTTTCAAAATGGCGGCAATTTTAAAATTTGGTGATATACGTCTTATCTCGAAAATCATTTTAACTGATTTAAACAAATTTTGTATACTGACAGCGCAAGTTGTAAGCATTAAATGAAGAGGTGAATATTGTTGTTGGTCCGCCATTTTGGAAGATAGCACAACATGAAAAAATATGGCTTGACATTACATCTCGAAAATTGCTCAACCAATTTTCGCCGTATTTGGCACGTAAGAAATACTATGGCAGGACAGGGAAAATTAATAATAAAACTTTATTAGGCACCTATTTTCCCAAATGGTGGCCATACAAATATTTTAGGTTTATTTGGTATAACTACCATACCGTCTGACTAATTTCAACCAAATTGTGTACGTGAACAGTTTATATTACAAGCATCAAATGAACAAAAAAAAGCCGTTTTCCCGCCATTTTGCAAGATAGTGCTATATGAATAAAACAAGCTTTTGTGTAATTTCTCGGGAAACAAATGGCACACTCTTGCGAAATTTAGGAATCAAGAAGTACTGCTGCAGTCGATACGTTCAAATATATCAGACACTTATTTTCATAATGGCGGTCATCTAACTATTTTAGCATAGTATGCTATATCTTCGAAAACATTTAATCAATTCCAACATAACTTTGTATTCTGGGAGTATATAAAACAAACATCAAATATGTCTAGAAGGAGGCTCTTTTGTCCTCCATTTTGTAAGACAGTGCCACACGAATAAATAAATTTTATACCATATCTTTGGAAACAATTTGATGATTCCTACCAAATATGGCAAACAAGTAGTACTGCAGTAGGTAATGTTAACTTATATGTTTTACGTATGTCTGACACATATTTTAAAAATTGCGGGCGTATAGCTATTTTAGTTTTGTATATTATATCGTCGAAATCATGTAATTAGATGCAATGCAGTTTTGTATGATGGCTGTGTATATTACAATAATTAAATTTATACACACAAAATCTCTTTTGTCCGCCATTTTGTAAAATAGTATCACTTGACAAAATAAAATTATGGCAGGCTATGTAAACTAATAAATTTTGAGAGCTTCGGGCACACTTATTTTTAAAATGGTGGTCTTATAAAATTGCAAATTTTATATCTACGAAACTACAAAACAAATTTCAATTTAACTTTGTATGCTGACAGTATCAGTTATATCCATCAAAATTCTGTATTCAAAGCCTCATTTCTCCGCCATTTTGTAAGATAGCCACACACGAAATAGTATAGTTTATATGCTGTATCTCGGGAAACAATAAATCTATTTATTTCTAATTTGGCAAATAAGTTGTACTGTAGTAGGCCATATTAATTTATTTTTAAGTATTTAAGTCACTTATCTTCTGAATGGCGTGCATTTAACTGAAAGCTAGCTTTACTTTATGAATTTTTCTGAATTTTTATCCCGGGTAAGTAAGTTGTGTATTTTAATTGTCTTTGTACTGTTTCACAAATTTCTGGTTTCATCTCTAATAACATTGCTGTCAATGAGATGTCAGCGACTACCTACCATCTAAGCTTTCAAGAACTTTACTAAAATGGTTTGCACCCATGTAGAGGAAAGTAGGCTCATTAGTCAATAGTGACTTCTTGTTTAATTTTTTTTGTTACAAATTTTTAAGATAATAATTTATTTTATTGTCATCAGATTTGTCGACACTGTACACGTCAAAACCCCAAACGTTTGTGTAACGTTATAGTATTTATATTTTTGCACAATCGTAACGTTAAACTGACGAGAACTGTTGTCTTTCGGTGTAATGCACTTGCTTAACTGATATTTTAGTTCAACTGGGCATTTATAACAAATACGCTAGTTTCAATTTCTTTACGTAAGATGACGATTACGCTCGCAATTACAATTAAATTATTATTGTGATGGCGTTAATTTGAGAAATTTGCTATAATTTACCCAGTTCTAGTCAGAATATGTATAAGTTTGTAACATTCTTGTCGACAGAGGCGCGAATTTAACTTATAAATGCTACGCGCATTCGCCAAAGCAAAGGCAATGTTGTTTCTGCGACGGAGAAAAGTGCAATTGCCACATCGCGTAGTGAATATTTTTTCAAGTGCGCGGTGGCCGAAATAATTGCACACAGCGCTTTGTGAAAATTCATAATCAGCCACACCGCGTAATCAGTTAACATTTCGGGTAATGTGCGAATTCAGCGAATGCGAATTATTTATACATAAACGTATTTTTTTATGGCTGTTTTTGGCTTCTAGGGAATAAGTTCGCCCATGAAAAGATTAATTGCGTAGCTGACTCCCGCCCGTAATGCCTGGGTTCTATGCCCGACAAGGGTCGTGAAACTGTTACGGGGATGGCTTAGTCTAGTGTGGATAATTAATCGGAAAGCTGCCTGAATGCGAGGAGGAAGCGGGCTCAGTAGTGGGTTTCGTCCAGGAGAACCACCGACCAGCGCAGCGGTACAACTCCCAAGTGTGAAAATCCGGAATTGGCCCGCTGAGAAAGAAACAGGTCCGTCTTAGTTGGAGGCGAGCTCCGGCAGCTACATGAAAAAAAAAATGATTTTATTTCTTTCGACTCACCTGGAATAATCAGAATGTTAATCTAATGGGTGGGAACTGGAGAAGATCGGTGGCAATAAACAGCATTGGAATTTTCCTCCAACGGAATGACAATCCACTTAGTATAATCGATAACCGAGGCAGTCTGCCTGAATCGTGGCAACTACCTTCTGTATCTGCGACAGGGACGTTCAAAGCCGCGCGGGCTGCGTAGTTTAAAGTGGTAGAGACTTCCTTTCCCCTATTTTACCAAGAAAAAAATTAACGCACTGTGCGATGGCCTTAATAATATGTAGATTGGCCGGTTTAAGGATGTTGGCCATAAAGAAATAATTCATGAATGTTTGAACGAAACACCGTTTGACTTGGAGACAATACTTGTAAGTACTCTTTCCTCGCTTAAAAAAAAATATCGCATAGTTTTTGCATAATGGCAAGTCAAAATCACAATTTCAGTGTTTTTAGGGCGTGCAAATAAAATAAACGAAAACATTGACATGCCATTTAGCTAGGGTGACGAGGTTATGACTTATTATATTTAAAGATATGCTTAGAAAAAATTAGTTTTATAAAAAAAAATATACACTCTATAAATGAAATATATGCAAACATTGCCTTATTTTAAGCAATTTTTAAATATTTGCGAAAACATTTCGTACCATGATTTTAAAGACTTCTTGATAATATAAAAGATGCCCTGGGATTGGTTCAAGATCACTGGACCGCGGGGCCGCGGTGGCTTAGCGTCCAGGGCGCCCACCTCCCACCACGACGATCTGGGTTCGATTCCCGGTGGAATCGCTCCCGCATTTTCGCATTTAGGAATCGTGCTGGAAGATGCCGTTTGCCGGCAGGTTTTCTCGGGGTGCTTTAGTTTCCCCCGCCCTTGCATTTAAACGCCACTTCATCCTATACTCTAAAAAATTATTCGAAAATTTACCACACCAGTGTATACGTATAGTGAGAAAGCTCGAGTGGTGAAGTGGTTTCCCATACACTAACGGTAGCGTTCCTACATTTGCTTCGGAAAATGTCAAATCCAGAGGAAATTTCCCATTTTTATAGTCTGAAACGTGGTATTATTTCTATACAATGCATAGGTGAAAAACTTCCATTACAATTTCGGAAGTTTGTCAGAAATATTTTTACAGTGTACGGTGTCATTTATGTCATGTCTGGGGGTGACGGGCACCTACGGATCCCAACTTAAAAGCCCGTAATTAGGAGGACATCGTCTCGCCCTGGGTGCACTCCCCACACGACATTTATTATATACTCGACCTCTGGACGAACGGATTATTGTGAGTCCAGCCTAAGATGCAAAACACTACCCTGTCACTCGGCCTGTCCCACACTAGACTGAAGCGTTAAAGGTTAATTAGTGTGAGGGACCTGGATTGCTTCATTTCACGGGATTTAATGAACATCACAGTCATTCGTGCACAATGTAACGATGATGGAGGCGCAAAATGCAAATATTGTGGTGAATCTAGGGGAGTGCCGAAACGCACAACAGGTATTGACCGATGGAGTGAGGTCAACGTACGTTTTTACCAAAATCACTTACGTTCAAATACAAGGAATTTTTGGTTTTTAAGCAGAAATTTCACTCATCAGCAAAATAAATAGGACCATGATAAACAATTTCGTAAAATAAATCTATAGTGTTGAGATATTTTCCTTTAAACGTAGGTATAGGGTTATTTTCAGTGAAATAAGTATTATATACTGCTTTGTATACTGAATGACTAATGTGTAAGATAAATATGTATTGTTTTTATCGTTAACAACATTGAAACATACTATATATTGTAATACATGAAGCTGTATCATTCACTTTCGACTTAAAAAATGGATACGAACTCCGTAAAATAAGGGGATAAGGCGCTTGTTATGTGAGTAGCTCATGGTGCCAAATTTACTTGAGACAGCGATGTACACGGTATCGCATAACGAATTATTATAAGATAGAAAATATGATAACACCTACCTTAGTAGGTAACGACATGAAATTTGCTGCTCTTGAAAATCATTTTTATTATCACCTCATCTGCGTTAGCGTTATACATACTGTTATAGGCTGTTCATTGTTAATTAAGCACTTTTGAAATAAACCATTGAAAAATGTCTCGCCCCTCGTCTGCGTGTATTTTGCGATGGTGGGAAAGTATTTACATGTCATGACGTAGAATTAAAAGTGTTAGGTAAGCATTTGTCAATACTGGAGTGATTTTTCTTTTTGTTTTAATGCACGTTGTATTTGTGTTGTATAGACTTTTCCTTGTAGTAAAAGTAAATAAATTAATTAATAAATAATATATTTGTAATAATTAGAAGATCTTTCAACTATTTTTTTATAATAATTTCACAGTTTGACTTCACCGACGCATGAATAAAGTGACCAGGTCGATGTCGATGTTAATTTGAGTTATAAGGATATAAGTCACGCATACAAGTAGATCTTAAGCAGGGCATAAAGAGCGCTCAGTTTACCGTTAACAGACTTTTTACGTAATCAAAGATCACTAATTGCGTGAGTTTCTTCCCCTGGTTCTATTTAGTTTTATCACCCAAATCGTTTCACAGGCGTTCAGTTTAAGACAAATTCTAACGCCTTCCACTTACATAAACGCATGCATATTTCGTGCCGTGTGTTTCATTCCCAGTTGCTACTAATTATATAGTCATTTGTCTTCGTTATTGTCTCCGTGTAATTTTCTCAACTTCGTTATTATTTCTCATAATTCAGCATAATTAGCGTCTCCGTGTGTCGCTTGCCTCACCTTACGAGGTAATCAGATAATGTTATCTCCTACATCATACTTAACATTTGCTGCAGGCTGAATATTTCGTGTGTTCAGTGACCTTCTCGCTAGAATTCACAGGCTTAAGTAAATTGAGACGTTGTCATCTTTTTTAAATGTCATATTTATTTGACATTAAGTGGGTTGCATGGGGATATATTTTTCTCGTATTTTATTAAGAATTTTTTTATGTCGGTGTCGTTTATGGCGCTTGAAATAAGCTGTGATCCATTTGCATACTTCTATAAAATTATGCTTATTTGAATTTTATCCAGATATTCACTTCCCCCTTCTATTTTATATTATTTACTAACGAGTGCACAAGTGATTGCATGGAGTTCAAAGAGTGTGGGAACCAGAATTGTTAGGCCTGTCTAAATACATATTTATTAATTATTTTTTAAATGTATTTAAAAACCAACTAGTAGTGCTTGGTCCAACTCGTGTGTTTAGTTGCACAGGTAAGTTTGACAATAAATAACTGAGGCTCTGGCTGTAAATCTTTAAGAGCATCGCATTCTCAGAAAACTTAGATGAAATTTGACTTAATGCACGAAAGAATTCCTAGCTTAAGCATAATGTAAGATCAACTTACGCACCGAGTGACAGAGATTATGTTTGAAAACAATATTCAAGTAGGCCCTATATATTTTAATTAATCAGACGGAAATAAGCCAAGAACATAACATTAAATGTAAATTTTCATTTAGTAAAAAGCTGCTTCATTGAAAACTAACAACTTCCCTGACAACCTGTACAGCGAGTTTGGCTCACAGAAGAAAAAGGAACGTTCTATTGGACATAATGGAAAAAATCGTTGAAGGGAATGTGTGGCACTGCAAATAAAAATGTGTGACGTTACCCTGCCTATGCCGGCTTACAAAAACTACTAATAGAGATGGCGTGCAATGAGTACAACAGGGCGCGAGAATGGTGCATCACAAAACTTAACACCTATTTATACTGGCGTAGTGGACGGAATATTCGCCTTCCAACATGCCAAGCAGAATTCTATCGCCGGTGGTGTCCACCGAATTTCGCATGTGAGAAACGTAGCGGACGTTGCTGCTGGTCGGTGGGTTTTCTTCGGATACTCCCTTTTCCTCCCGCTAGCGTTCATATATCACACTCTTTCACTCTCACCCGACAGTTCTAGAGGCAAAAAGCAGTTGAGTGTCGGTCTTTGTCATCTCATGTTTATTTATACCTCTTTATAAATAACTGTTAAGATTTAATATTAAAATGTAATTCTTATATATTTACATACTACTTTACAGAGTTCCATATAACATGAATGGGCGAATTTCAGTCAGCATTTTCTCATGTGAGACTCAAAAAGAATAAATAATGAGCTGATCTTTATTCTGGCTACATATGCAACATAGAACAACATCGGCAAAAAATTGTGATTTAAAATATATGTCAAGATATACCCAATTTGCTAACAGCCATCGGTTTCAAATATCATATCTGAAAAGTAAACTACGGTAAAACGAAATAAATCCAGTATGGCGGAAAAACTACCCCCTTATAAGCTGGGTTCTGCGAGGATGCCGTTCGCTCGCCAACGTGTATAATCCCTCCCCTGTCATGCAACCCTTCTTGCCCTTGTGGAAGAACGAGAAATTAGTTTCCTATCAAAGAATATTAAAAATATGTGTGTGGCGCACAGCGCTAGCATCTGAGTACATCCCTCTCCTCGGTCCTCCCCCCCCCTTTTCTGCTTTACCCTATCCTAAAGGATGCGCCCGTTTGCTGTCGTTCGAGTCGAAGTAACTACTCAATAGGCTGCGGAGATCGTGGTGGAGGACCATCTACGCTGAGAAGCCTTTCTTTGTGCTTTTAATATGCGCAGGACGCCAGCATACAGGTGAATAACGGTGTTGGAATTACCTGGAAAACCCCACCGACCAGCGGCATCGTCCTTCACGATTCCCGCATTTGAGAACCCGGGAGTGGCCCGGACGGAGATCGAACCCTGGTTTCGCTTAGGCGGAAGTGCTAGCGGGCTCGCCGCTCAGCCGCCGCGCTGCAGGCCCGGGGGTCCAGAGTGTCGAGGAGCGGACTGTGCGGTCCCGGCGAAGGGGAGCGGGCGCGCCGTGGGTGTTGACGTACCGTGATTGCGGACCCGGGAGGACGCCGAGCCGGTGCGTAGTCCCGGCGCGGCGTCCCCCGTCATCATTCACGCCGCCTTGAACCCTCTCCGGTTACCCTTCCCCCGTCGACCCGCCGCGAAGGCGGCCGTGGCGAATGGGCTCGCTGCCCACTCCCGGTCCCGCCGACGTCGTTACAAAAAAAAGTTAAATAATCCTTTACGCCGGGGGACGGCTACATTCTGCGCAAGAAAAGAAAATAATATTCAAGTATATCTTATAATTTATCAGAAGGGAATAAGCCAAGAACATACTCACTCAAGTAAAAAATATCGCAAAACCTTATGTATTGTGGAGTTTTATATTGCAGAACGAGAACAACTAACCAGCAGAAAAAGTTATAATACAGTCGAAGGCTGAAAATTGACCTCAATTACTGTACAATACCATACCTTTCATCAGTCATGCATTATCCCCCTGCCGTCAGTGTCCTTTCTTGCTTTACACCGGAATGTTTCACATTGCACATTGTTCCCAACTTTCTGTTCCTCTGCATATCGATAGTAGATAACACTTTTATGTAGTGCATGTATAGAAACCTCTCAGAGGATTTTATGTTTGTAATCTTATATGGTCCATACGGTATAAGAAGGCCACTTTCTGACAGTCAGTGAGTGGCAACTTAACGTTTACGAAACAAACAAAGTGCCATTTACAAAATCCTGTATCAGCTGATGCACGAACGAACAAAAGTTAAAATTACGTTGGCTATTCTGAGTGCACTGCCAATGCACATCACAAAAGCAGAAAATACGCGGGTAAGAAAGAGTTCTTACATTTATTAATGCATTTTATTTTACAAGGACACAAAAAAATGGTTGTTAGTGTTAAAAACTAAACTTCGTGATAATGTAGTTATGTATAGGTGTTCAAAATGAAGTGTACAATAGAACGATACGCCGCCGATAAGTCATCATTGCCGAAGCTCAGAGTGGGGGTAGTCCGGGCCCCGTGATGGGCCCTTTACCACCCAATCGGGGTTGTCATGTATTATTTTGGCAGAGGGTTAGAAGAGGCAAGCCCCCTCGCCCTCCGCCACCCTTATCCATTGTCAGTTACCGCGGTTTCCCGCTTCGGTAATCAATTCCACTGGGTTACTCCAGTGGACAGGTTTGTAATGTTCTCCAACCACTCCTGCCTGAAGGGGAAGTGGTTGGAAGGCGGGGGTAGCAAACTCCCGCCTGGTTGCTTATTTAAAATTTAAATAAATTAGAAAATTTTGAATATTTCACGGCTTTTAAGTAGCTNAATTTAAATAAATTAGTAATTTTGAATATTTCAGGGCTTTTAAGTAGCCACCAATAAGCCCACGAGTGGACTCAGTGGTGGTTATAATAATGTTTAAATTGGTTATGTTGATTCTAAGTCCAGAAGTTATCATTAAAATCGCGAGACATCGTGAGGGCGAGGTCCNCTCTTTTTTGCGCGATATATAACGAATTTACAAACAAATGCCAATAGTTATATTTTTCCACGAGCTCTGCATAATTTTTAAAGTAACATATATTTCATGTAAAATGATTTGGAGTAAAAGTCATTTATATTCGGCCGGTAATCGTTCGTCTACGTAAATTATACGCCATATTGTTCTCATGAAACCCATCTCCTTGTTTGTAGAATGTGAAACGCGTGAATAGTTTTTAAGCAATTCTAATGTTATTCCACGTCACATATTTCCAACTCGAATATATTAGCTATAACGCCCAAAGTGTGATAATAGATACAACAGACCGTCTCGCAAATGTTAACCCAAATTCACTATCTCGGACAAATTAAAAAAGAGTTAGCAAATATTTAATTATTTGCAACATTTTATATTTTTACTTGTATAACCTACTTATTTTTTTAGACAGATGTCAGTCTTAAAGTATCTTAAAATTTGTTTAGCATTACAGTACAATGGCAAGTGGATTAGCTGACAGCGTGTTGATAAAAAATACAGCCCCGACTTGACGGACCAGCTGATGGCGGAAGGATACATAGTCACATGTAGTCAGACGTAAACAGTGGCGCTACTTTCGCAGACCTGTCAGAAAACGGCCTTCTTATACAGTATGGACTATATCCACTACAACTCCTAACGCTTTACCATCTTACTTCATAATATGTTACCATTTGTAAAATTAATTAGAATCCGGAGATTTCATAACCATGGCGTTACCTTGGCGAAATTGGTATAAAAAATCAGTATATATGATTTTACAAAAGTGGAGAAAGTATTGTGATTGCAATATTAGTTTATAATTAAATTTTTATCCCCAGTGCATTTTCAGGTGAAATGCAAAATACCTCTTGACCATAATTTTCCAAAACGAGCATCATTTACTGTAATAGCGTTGAGTCCGTAATTATTTATTGATGCCACTGATGCTGTGAGTCTCCGTAAGGTTACGCCGTAATGTTAATGCGAGATAAACCGGATTATAAACTATAGTGGAATCTAATATGGCATACGCCTCTGGCTTAGGTACGAAATGAACGTGGAACCACGTGGCAGAAAATAACAACGCCTTTAAATGCTATTGCCACAACGAACTCTAGCATGCTGTGGCCAGAAATTATTTGTGGTACCATGCATGTAAAACTGCTATAAGATAGGTTTTTTTTTCTTAACGCAACATTAAGGTGCAGAGGAGCAGTCTGGCTGACATTCCCACTGCTCCCCAGGCCGGTACTGTGCATTTATTCACGGTGAATCATCTGCTTTGCTGTGGCTTGCAATCTAGTTCTAATCAACATTTATAAAAATTACCCCTGCTGCTTACAACGTGCACCGGTTACGCTAGACGCGCAGGGGAACGTTCACTTCCGCTTTGGCGTTGCAGTAGCTTCCGCTGGCGCACGAACGCACAGAGCACGGCAGCGCGGCGGGTTATAAATATAATTATCTCTGACAAGTGCGTAGCAGCCGGGGGTCGCGCGCGGTTCAGATACCTCCAGAGTCATGAGTAATTTATCCCGCACTGCAGAGCGGCATTCAGCTGGCATGCGCGCTGCTTCTCATTTATTGCGTGATGGGAATCGTAAACGAAGCTCTTACCTGCCGTTGGATTCCTTTGCCCTCCCCCCACGCGAGGACGTAGGACGTGAAAGGTCGGGCGAGGCAAGTGGTTCGGTTGCTACCGGAACTTTCTACTCTTCAACGTGATGTTTAATATTTTTTTTTTCCTACACTTTTCTAAACCCCGGAGGAAATCTTAGCGAGTTTTTTTTATTGTTCGGGAGATATTTATTATAGCATATTCGCGGTTTCTTCACACCTTTTGCATCAAATCTTTGAAAAATCACCCCATGTATGAGGTGTTTGGTTTTTACCTAAGTTTGTCACGTGACAGAGGCGTCTTGTTATTCTTTTAACATAAAAGTAGCTTATCTTCGGTTAAACTGAACTTTTACTTATATTCTGTCTATTAATTATAATATTTCATTTATAATCAACATGAATAAAAATAGAGAGAAAATAGGTGTGTTGGTAATGCCTAGTAAGAAATAGTTCTTCTGCAAAATACAATTACAATGAGTGCGCAGAAATGCGGCGCGTCGTCGCTTTGGTGCAATTTTTTATACTCGATTAAGATTTCTTTGCATTAGGCGGAGGAATATCCTGGAAGTAGATCTCTAGCAGGTCTTCAGAAAAGTTTGAAGTAACCGCGAATTGACTATATTACTCTGTATTATTGCAGAGAGTCGACAGTCGGGACTAATTTACAAGAGTAGGCTGTCCATTGTAAAGAGAGCACATTTGTATGCGCTGATTAGGGTGTACTTCTCTGGCCATTTTGTATCCTCCCGCCATTAACGGTAAACATTGACATGGGCCTGGCAACTTTATTAATGCGCCGTCCGGATTAAAGCGTGGAACTATTATAGCTGTAAATATTGCAAAAATATGCAAATGTTTACTAGAGTGTGTTTAAAACAAACACTTTCTCCATTGGACATATACTTAAACGTTACACTCACAAAGAACATCAACACGTAAAGACTATTTTCATTCATTCCCTACCAACTAAACTGGAACCTGAATGCCTGTGTGTGCTGTAGCAAATATGTAATTATGGGCAGTGATTTTCTTTTCAAAAGTTGGTTTCAGTAGTTACCACTTTACCATGATGAGCCTTATAGTCTAATATCTACCCCTGCATTATATTTTCACGTGATTAAAACATTTCACATTATTAAATCATTCCCGTGATTCATTTTGCAGATATTATTTATCAGTAGAAATAAATAATGGAAGCTATTTACAGTTATGTGAAACGGAGGTAGGTAGTAACGTATAAATGTATAAACAAGTATACAACCAACAACAAAAAAAGTTTTAAATTTATTTATAGAATCCTAGCCATCCCCCCCCCCCCAATAAAACCTGAGCTATTAAGCGGGTTTAAAAATTATTTTGATAAAAGTTTCATACATTCTTGACAAAATAATTTCCGGGTTCAGTTTCATTCGCTGTCATTTTCCATGATTAATTTTCAAAATTAATTAGAAAATATGTTAATTGCAAACAATTTATTGCTGCTTTAAAAAGTAAATTCTAAAAAACGTGACGTTCAGATTTTGGAAGCTGATATTGTTACATAGGTCATTAACCTCGAAGAAAGTTAGATCATTTTACAACAGTCTTCAGTATATGTAGGGTACTGATGCCAATAAAACGTTTAGAGATACACCCTCGAATGATGAGGCACGTTAAGTTAGATTGGAACCAGAAGACACCTTGAAAACGTAGGAACGACACGAAAAGAGTTTAACCGCTGATTTTTAATACTATCTCTTGATCCCAAATTGACTTATTCCGTTGAAAGACAAAATTTAATGATATAATAGCCTTTACATTCTAAAACTAATGCACTAATGTCTGAAAAAACTCGCAGCCTACTTTTCTCGATAAAATGAGTAGATAGAAACCGAAATGTACTTCTACAGATCCATTTTAACTCAGCTGTAACTACTTGAATATCCTCTATATTTTCGGTAGTTTAGATGCTAAAAAAAGACCTATAATCTGGACTATTATGATAGACATAAGTCATTGAAACATTTTGTTGCAGTCACAGGAAAAAATGTAAAAAATAAGAACTTAGACACATATAATATAACAGGAACAAAAACTATCAAGTGTAGCTATTGTCGACTAATATGACAACACATTTTATATAATTTGAAGAAGGAATCTAGTCACGTAACAGAAGAAAAGACAACAAATGTGCAACATACATACAATTCCAAGCTGTAATCGTTCTAGGTATTATAAAATACGCATCAAAATTTTAAAATTGCAGGAATATACAAACTTAAATTTACACTTCATTTTTAACATGTAGTGCTGCAATGAAATATTGGCTTTAAATCACTCTTCCCTCTTCAATAGATCAAGTAAATTACAACAGTGTAAATAGTTCTTCCGTAGTCTCAAAATTGCGAAACCAAACTTGATGGCTGGTGACCTTCAGTCTGACATTTTGTAGCCTTGTGCGATATTTAATAATGCTTATGTTTAAATTATATTTATAACTGCGCTATGATATTGCACTATGTTTCTATGTTTCTGTAACTATTTATATTTGAAACGGCATATTCTTATTGTAACCCTTAAATTTTTTAATGTTTCTCAAGTTTTCAAAAAATTGTAATCTTTAAATATTTTATTCTAATTTTTTCATTAATTTTGTAAAGTTATTTTATTTTGAATGTTGTATTTTTCTTGGGACGGAGGAAAACAAAAAAGAGGAGAAGTACCCATTAGTTAAAAATAAAAAGGTAATTTAATTATTTTTTTTACTTTCTACAGTCGCCCTCTTAAACTGAATATCATAAGACGACTACTGGTCCACTTGTTGCTATCATTCTTATTCGCCTCCAAATTATGTTCATCATGGATGACATGGTTGTGGAGTTGGGGGCGAGTTTTACGCATGTGACAGAGTGGTCTGGTGGCCACTAAGAACCCTCTGTTGCAGAAGTCAGGCGCAAGATTGCTCAAGGCCAAGATCATGTTTGACTCCATAATTATACTGCAGGAGTCGTCAACAGTAAACTGCTTACGGCAAAAACACTTAACAAAATAATCATCCATATGGAATTATATAACATCCAATTCTCTATTCAGCCTCTGTAAAATATATTGGGAATAGTGCTCCGCCATATAATTATTTTATATTACAAGATATGATGAACATGTTCTGTTGCGCACTAACTTGGAAAATAACAATTTAACATAAAGTTCTGGGGAAATATTTTTAATAGTTGTGCTTCAGCGGGTACTCAAAATTGTGTAGAATACTGGCAAGTAAGACACACACACACACACACACACGCGAATGTTCTTTCCTAGGAAGCCAGCACCCTCCGTGACTGAACGAGGCATAAAATGGTAACTGCGAAAGACGACTGGGTGCGAAGAGACAGCTACTCTTAATGGTGGAAATGAAAAATAAAAGGTAATGGATAACAGTAATTCTGAAGAAAGGGGTTTACCATGCGTTCGCAGCAATTTGTAACTATATACGATACAGGCCTACATTATGAAGTTATGAAGAAAACGCAGTCACCAAAAATAGTTCGTACGTCCACAGATATTTTCTTCTGATGAAACATAGCGTAATTGTATTAAATTGTACCATATTTCGTACTGAAAATTTCACATATTCAATCACTTGTGCTCTTTTGATGACTAGCTGTTTCTGGTATCCGTTTTAACTCTGCTTCCTTTGCTCTTTACAGTTAACAAAAAACTAAACAAAATGTATGATTTTGTTGCGTATATTTTATGTATAATATAATCAATTTTCACTAGGATATTTCTTTATCCATATGTGCTACGCCTTAAACAAGCTTAATTCAAGGCAGGTATGCAACAATGAAGCAGACAGACACATATTAAATCTACAAGGTCAGTATCATCAGACCATGTGGTCAGCAACATTTAAACTTCCGCGAAAAGCAGCGACATCATTAAAGGCACCTGGAGATACAGGTTCCAGCGGCAGGAATGGGAGGATGGAATATCGAGACTAATTGCAGTACTCTTTAGAGCGGCGAAGATAACGGTTAGAACGTTTCGTAGATACGGCTGAAGGGACGAAGCTTTCAACGTTTCGTAGCTAATTAACGCGTGCGTCGGCTGTGTTGCGCTCGCGACGGCGTGGCCATTAACGAGTGTACCGCGATCGACTGATCGATACATCGTCCCCGGGGTATCGAGATGACCCTGCTAGCGGCCGACCATGGTGATAAACCTATCTGCGCGCGGGCAGCGAGGGCGGGCGGCCAGTCGGCGATATGCTAATATCGCAAACACTTCAACGAAAGATGGTGGATTGGGGGGAGGGGGGAGCAGGGAAACCGTTAATACCGCGTGTTTATCGACTCGTTTCACGAGTTATTGAACACCTGCCGCCACACGTTTGCAACGCTAAGCCGACGCGATAGCGCGGCCAGAAAGGCGACCTAGCTCCTGCTGAGCTCAGCGTGGATAAAAAAAAAACACATATCCAGTCACAAAGTTACACCTTATATCTACTGAGAACCAAGGACGTTTATGGGGGGGGGGTATCTTGCCCCCTTGTGTTTACTGTCTTTATGTATCTTTATAACTTGCTGTCATGAAGCAATATTTAAATTCAGCACTTATTATTTAGTACGTAACTATTACACAGAATTCTCGTAACCAAAATTATTTGATTTATGAGATATTAGAAACAAACTTCTGATAAGATAATATTTATTGTGGTTACAGACTCAGAATAAAACAAAAAAATATATTTGGTCTTAAAAATGTCTATCATGTTCCCTACGCTCTGACAACCCGCATTTTTAAATATTTAATCTGAAAAGTAGGCTACAGTTAAAGAAGAATAAATATAGTATTGAAGGTACCATACTACCCTCTTAAGATTAGTTATACAGAATGATTCTAAAATCATGGGACAGACATTGAGGGGTGGTAGAGCTCACTAAAACAAACAATTATTGTGTAGGAATGTATGGGCGGAAGTGACGCGTTGAGGCACAAACACAAAAACATAACACATTAACGGAAACATAAAATATTCATTAGCAGCATTCTTATCGAGTGATTCCGTACAATTTTAAAACAGTTGCTGGAAATGCATCCACCAACAGTCCCGCATGCCTCGCGACCTCTACATATGGCGTGATTGGCTGGCAATAGTGGCGTGCGTGAAATACCCGGCGTATTTGAATCTGTTCGCCAATCACTCCACCGATGCTAACAAGCTTGCATTACTGTCGGTGGTAGCAATTTTGAGCAGTTATTATAAACATTGCTGTATAAAGGTATTTAGCGGCGACGTTGTAAATAAACAATGTGTTGCATTTCATGTGTTATTTTTGTGTTTGTGCCTCAACGCGTCACTCCCGCCCATATATTCCTATACAATGATTGTTTTTTTTAGTGACCTCTACCACCACTCAATGTTTGTACCATGATTTTAGACCTGTATATACACTATACTCTCTACTATGTCGCTGAATCCACCCTTATGACAAAAAATTTAATTGACAGCAAAGCGAATGTTGGCTGTCTTGAAAGTACAGAGCAACAATTTATTACTATCGTTTATTATACTTACAGTTGTTCTGTCACCTCAGATTGCAATAACGCAATTCATATTTCGGACATTATTGTTTTCTGGAAACTATTAAGTGTTATGGCGAAGTAAAATGTTTAATAAAATAGTTTATGAAATTAATTTTTATTCATTTTGAGTTCCAGTAATTGAGACATCATTAGAAGTTAAAATAAACATATCTAAAATTTAAAATTTTGCAGTAATATATTGTCAAATATTTTGTTACCTTTTTTGTAGCAAGAGGCACTCTCTCATTTTTAAAGTGCGTTAGCTGCTAGTTAAGATATCCTCAGCAGCAACGAAATTATTTTCCTACTACAGCCTATGGTTATAAGCTAAATTCCTAAATAAGAGAAATGTGCGGTCTATACGTCTGTGAAAATATTAACTACAAAATTGGTAAGGAGCGATTATAAATAAATTAAAGTTAGACCATAATTAAAAATTATATTCCTTTTTAAACATGTGTTGTAGTCACTTAAGCCGGTCCCAATTTGAGTTGGAATACGCATTGGCCACTTCAGATGTAACCGTGTTCATATTCTTTGACCTTCAGTGCTCTGTCCATGCTGTATAGAATTAAACTTAAGTGGTTTCATATGTAACAAAATTTTTGTTTTGAAATCACCATATTACGTCCGGACGATGCCGCTGGTCGGCGGGTTTTTATCGGGGATCTCCCGTTTCCTCCGCCCCTGCATTCCCGCGCTGCTCCTTACTTACCTCAATCACCCTCATCGGCTCTCAAGACCTCGCTGTTAAGATACGCCCAAATATATTCACTCACTCCTTCTTACGTCACAAAATTTATTAAATCTAAGTTAAATTAAAATATTTACCTCAACATTTGGGTAATGGGAAGAAAAGATACTTGAATTATTACCCGCGTAATTTTCTTGCACTAAGCAGAAGAGAGAGAATACGTTTTGAGTGTATTACTGCAGTTTGGTATTATTTAAAAGACATTTTCTAAAACATTACTTTCNGAGAGAGAGAATACGTTTTGAGTGTATTACTGCAGTTTGGTATTATTTAAAAGACATTTTCTAAAACATTACTTTCAAAGAAAAAACAATAACATGTGCGCAATTCATAAAATAGTCGGTAGTAGGCACCAAATAAAAAAAGTTTGCTACATTTATACTCTCGAGCTTTTTAGGAACATTTTCGTGCTGCTCTTATCTAAAACCAAGCTTATTATTTACAGTATATTTGCGGTAAATTGAGCACTTTTTAAGGCCCTCCTAACTGGCATTAACCACTAATAAATATATTTTATTGTAGACACAGACGCTAACTTTTCAGAATGGTGAAATGTAAACATTGTGTTTTATCAGTCCCATGGCAATTTTTAGATTTAAAGGTGACGTGAAGATATAAAATAGCCGAAAGAAATAAGTTAGCAAGGCTATAAAAAGTGCTCACTTTACCGGGAATAGACTATAACTCTTATATTTGTGAATGACTACGTTTAATTATTTTGTGTCGGAATGCAAATGGTTGTATGTGGTTCTAGCTCTTGTTGATAAAATTAGGCATATAAACTCATCAGTGGAACAGGTAACCGCGTCGGGAAAAAGAAAAAAAAAGTTAAAACTGCTATAACTTTTCACGGAAAACCGATCAATCCTGAGTCATAGCCAGCTTCGGAAAAACGTTTAAGTGGCCGATGCATTAACAAATAAACAAGTAACGGCTTTTCAATCTAGTAAAGGGTTTGGAAAAACTACCGGGATCAAACAGCTGGTTATCGCTGTGTATTTAATACTATAAGAACTTGTTAAATAATTTATTTTCCTCTGTACTGATGTTTGCCAATTAAGGTTCATTCAAGTCCCACTGCCGTTACTTCTGCCTCAACAATCAAACTCCAGCATTCTGTCTCTTCCTGAGTTGACAGCAAACTCCAGAGGTTGTTTTTCAGAACCTACCCATGAAATATTCTCGATGATTATATCGTTCCATTCTTGGTCAATTTTACGGTGTAGCCATCGGTCTTGGAAGGTCTGCAGCTTACGTTCAACCAGTTTGTCCATCATTGTTTGGTCACTAAAATGTATGAAACCAATGATATCGCAATGATAAATAGAACTAGCATGAAATATCCTGGACGATATATTGATTTCCACACTGCGCAAGACCGTGTATAAGGATAGGAAGAGGTGGTTCTCGAGTTAAACCCCCCTTCCCCCCTCTTACAAATCATTGGAATATTTTACTTTCACAATTGCATCACGAAAAGACCAATAATGTAATGGTAAAACATGGTCCTAATGTATAGTGCAGTAATTTATTCTTGAAAATTGAACGGAACAAAATTACGTATGTGCCAACAGTAGGTGAACAAAATTATCACCTTGCCCCCCACCCCTCACACTGCGAAGTTATATTGACGGCCGTGCCACTGCGTCCACCGCAATCGTTATTAATTACTGGTAAAGAGAGGTAAGTGCATATACAGGATGATTCTAAAATCATGGGACAAACTTTGAGGGGTGGTAGAGCTTACTAAAACAAACAATTATTGTATAGGAATATATGGGCGGGTGTAACGCGTTGAGGTACAAACACAAAAATAACACATGAAGTGCAACACATTGTTTATTTACAACGTCGCCGCTAAATGCCTTTTTACAGCAATGTTTATAATAGTTGCTCAAAATTGCTACCACCGACAGTAATGAAAGCTTGGTAGCGTCGGTGGAGTGATTGGTGAACAGATTAAAATACGCCGGATATTTCACGCACGCCACCATTGTCAGCCAATCACGCCATATGTAGAGGTCGCCAAGCTTGCGTGACTGTCGGTGGATGCATTTCCAGCACTCGTTAAGTATGCTGCTAATGAACATCTTATGTTTCCGTTAATGTGTTATGTTTTTGTGTTTGTGCCTTAACGCGTCACTCCCGCCCATATATTCCTATACAATAATTGTTTGTTTTAGTGAGCTCTACCACCCCTCAATGTTTGTCCCGTGATTTTAGAATCATTCTGTATAACGCCACCGGTCGCAATTACCACCATGCCAATAGAACATCTGCAATATAAACGCCTATTTTCCTTCCTTCATCTCGTTCAAGTCGGTCAGCCTCAAGAGCAGCAGCAGCTGCTGGTTCTACTTCCAGGATATTCCTTCGCCCTAGATAAACAAAGCTTAACCAATTCTATAATATTACACCAAAGGGACTGCGTACCGCATTCGCGTGCACTCTGTGTATTAATATTTTGCGTAAGAACTTTTTTTTATCAGGGATTACCGACACACCCGTTTCCTCGCTGTTTTTATTCATATTAATTATAAAAGATTTATATTATAATTTATAGAAAAAAGTATGTAAAATTGTAATTAACCAATAAATATGGTACTTTTGCGTTTATAGAAATATAAAAGCATCGTTATACATGACATATTTAAGAAATAACCGAAAACGTCATACATGGGGTGATTTTTCAAAGGTTGGATTCGAAAATTCTGAATAACCGCAAATAGACTATAATTCCTTTGCGATGAATCTTGTTCTAAACACCGTTATAACCAGCGCTTTTATTTCTAACTGACAAATTAGGCTGTAACATTTGAACTACAGTGTATATAATTTTATTTTAAGAGAGACTTTTCCAACAGTATAAAGTTA
The DNA here is from genome assembly GCA_002778355.1 of Clitarchus hookeri. Classification (NCBI taxonomy): domain Eukaryota; kingdom Metazoa; phylum Arthropoda; class Insecta; order Phasmatodea; family Phasmatidae; genus Clitarchus; species Clitarchus hookeri. Next base: position 112,614 of record NQII01002094.1, on the reverse strand, counting down.
CCAGATAACGGCACACGGTGTTATTTCAGGATTATATGTCACTCTAAATTCGCATAGGAACAGATACTTCCCATCCCATTTCCCTTCATCCGACATATTACAATTCGATTGTGTTCTAACTTGAATGAAAATTTATGCTGGGCGCACGCTATTTCCGGTCGTTATATATTGCAGAAAATCGTAAATGTTCAGCGAATACTAAGCCACTGAAAACCACCAATTTTAGCTGTTTTCAACATGTAAATGATACATAGAGGATGCCTAGAAAGGAATTAGATCAAACATGACTATAGAACAGACTATGTGTTATATATGTAACGGTCTTGTTTTCGTCACCTTCGCGTGTTTTTTTTACCATATGTTTCTATAGAAACCTCTGCAAGTGCGTCTTTCCAAAATTTCCCTTCCAGTTGCTTTCCGCCATCGCAAAAAAAAAAACATTGAAATCACATTATTTTTTTTAATTTCTCAGAAGTCACGGTGGTTTCATTTATTCTGCTGGCATGATCATAAATCAGCATATTTTTTACATCGTCCTTTATTATTTCGCCACTTTTCCACCACCATCATCTTCTGGAGAAGTAGGTATAGGCTGTTCACGGTAAATTGAGCTCTTTCGAAAGTCCTGCTTTAGATCTACTTGTATGCACATTGTGTATTCTTACACCATTTGTTTAATTAACATTGCCATGGGCCCGATCACTTGATTCATGCGTCAATAAAGTGAAACTGTGAGAATATTAGAAAAGTAAATATTTTACATATTTTCTAATTTTTACATTTAGATGCAAAATACAAAAACTGAAAACAAACTAAATAAATTCAGTAGTCATTTTTAATTCTACGTTAAGTTATAGAACAACTTTGCCACCATTGCCAACTTCACTGGGAGCATGTCGTTGAGTGTGCCTATTAAAACATGCGCAGGTGGTAACAGTTGATATTTTTCAAAGGTTGATTTCAAAAGTGCTCAATTAACCGTGGACCGCGTATATCGAAAGACATTCGTATTGTTGCAGCTTGACGCAAGTCCGTTGCCACACGCCTGCACAATGTCCCGTCGTGGAGGAGAAGGTGGTGGGAACTTCTTGGCGGTCGAGGAGGTAACGTGGGAGGTGATATTAGTCTGGGAAAAATAATTCCGCATCGCAGATATAACATCCCGCACCGGTTGCGTAACAATGGCGGTCGGGCCCGCAATCGCAAGTGGTTCGCACGGAAAGTGAAGTGAGGTACGAGTTCTCGCCGTGCGGCGGTGCTGTGTGAAATATGGATGCCCAGTTCCCAAGCTGGAGGCAGCCGGGATATGTTTTTTTTTNTCGCCGTGCGGCGGTGCTGTGTGAAATATGGATGCCCAGTTCCCAAGCTGGAGGCAGCCGGGATATGTTTTTTTTTGTTTTACGTGGCGAGCCGAAGATAGCCACGCTTTGTTTTTGTCACCCCCGCACGGCGGGGTTTCTCGGTGATCTCCCGTTTCAACCCCACCCCTGCATTCCAGCGCTGCTCCGTACTCACTACACTTCACCCTCGAGTTTGAGAGCCGCCCAAATCTCTCCCCCCGCCCGCTTTTCCTTTGCTCTCCTCTTGATTTACTTGGCACTGTGGCTTGCTCTTGGGACCACGTAACTTCACTTTGCCTGTTTACTGGCCGTGTCTTTCATCGTGGTTATTGTCTTTTATTTTGCATGTCCAACACCTCCTTGGAGGATAGTCATACATTAACCATCTTTTATCTACTTATTAATGTTTTATATATTTTTCCTTGTAATTCATCCCCACGTAGTTTGGAGTAGCAAGTTTGAATCCACAATTCTACAGCAGGAGTCTTCAATAGAAAACAACTTACAACAAAAAAGTTTCTCGGAGAATTACTTTACATTAATGTAATAATACAGACTAAATCAATGTGTGTATTTATAATGTGATATGTGAAAATCAACGTTTATTTTCTTCATCACTTGGATTTTATGAATGTGGTTGGAATATGAACTAATAAAAAGCATTAAACTTTATAGTATTTTTGGTAGGATACACACAATTACAGTCTCTTAAAGATCATTTGGTAAAAATCCTTACCACGATGTAATTAATAAAATTGAGTAGAAATATGACAGTATATAGTTTGATGTTAACCACTTATTTTGGAATATTTTTACTTAACATAACGAATGGAATAGCTTGGTCGTAACTAAACAGAAACATGGTAGTTCAGAAAACCATAGGTTCTGTCTGCTTTATCTGTTCAGCGTTATTGACATATATGTGATTCCACGTTTAAAAGACACTTAAAAAGGGCGTTGGTCATAAATTACCGCTAAGTAGATCAGTTGCATTTTGCAGGATTTTGGAATACAACGTAGAAACTCTGGAAAAGGGAAATTCTAGATAACGATTTTACCAACACTGTAAGCGACTATTTTGCTATATTGTTAGGTTTATTTTCCATAAGATCTTTAACCGCGATAAAGTATAAAATGTTATGAACTTCAGAAATAGATCGGAAGAAATGCATCGCTATAGCAAAAATATTTGTTCTAATAGTTAGTAAATGCTTTCTGTTGGAGTAGTCTTCCTTCATTTTTTTTATGTAGGCTTCTATAAAATTGTAAAATAATATTAACTTTTATAGCTTTTTATTTATGACCCATACACCCTAAAGTCAGGAACGAGAAAAATTACTCTGGAAAAGGCGAACATTCCATTCAAATAGGAAAATAATTGAATTAATTTTTACCTCTTAAAACTCACAGTCAAGTACTTTGTACTCCTCATTATTTTCGTAGGTAAATGAACAAATATATTTGTTAATAATATATTTACCAGTATATCNTGTACTTTGTACTCCTCATTATTTTCGTAGGTAAATGAACAAATATATTTGTTAATAATATATTTACCAGTATATCGCAATTTTAAAATGTATTCATTAAAACATCAAATAATTTCTATATAGTCAGTTTAAATTTCAGTTAATTTTCGAATCTTTCTATGTTACGTAAAGTTTGCACAGGTTCCACTATGTTCCAAGAAAATATACCGAGTAATAAACGTATTCGGAAACGGCTACAATCAAGGTCCTGTCGTCTTAAACCTTCATCTGCACATCCACGTGATCAAAATCCCGAATTTTATTTTTAGTTTGCAGCTGCAGATCGTGCAAATAAAGGAATTCCAATTTGATAACGTTTCGTTACTGTAAAAATTCGTTTCTTAACCCAGAGTTCAATAACTGGAATATTTGGTCCTGAAGTCGTTATTAAGTAATGCAGTCTAATTATTTTTATCTTAAAATGAAATTACGTTACTAATAACGTAAAGAAAAAAATAGAGGAATGAAAAAATTGTTGTATGTTGATTTGTATGCTGGCAATGGTTTTTCCCGTAGCGCCTTCTCCATTACAGATGTGTACACAACTTGTTGGCTTATGGAAAGTAATGTGTAATGCTGTTCTTGCAAATCCTTGAGAACTATGAAAAGGACGACTTGTTAATTAATTCAAAAATTCACTGGGCGCCCAGGCTAATGTCTATACATTATGTATTCGACCATGGGGAGACAGAATTTTGATTGAGTCGTTCTGTAAGAGTATATCCCGGCATGGATGCACGATTGGATATTCTCGACGTGATTGTACACGTGTACAAAAAAAACTTAGAGCGGATCACCAATCGAACGTTGGAAATTGGGGGGGGGGGAGCAAGAAACCGTTAAGTGCCTCTTAATTTAAACAATTCGCATGTTTGTGGGAGAAAGGAACACGTAGGCTTAGATTTAAATGAATTGTTGAGCATTGTAGATTTACAATGCATTTTTATCTAAACATTAAAAACTAATTGAGTGTGCATATTATCCGTGGTTTATGAGAAACCTCAAATATACTGTGCATGCTTTTCAAAATACAATTTTATCTTGATGTACTCTACAGTAACTTGCTGTAAATTTTGTAAAATACATGTATGTTACAAAATTTTCTTCGTTGGCTAATTTCCCTGGAATAACACGTAAAAACGTAACTTTTTTTTTTAGGAAATACTTTAATGCAGAAGGAGTTTAGAAAATTTTGTGAATTGCAATAAATGTTATCTACAATAACCGCAGCCATCAGTTATTCAAGATATTAAACAATGTTATTTATCAGTTTGGTCCCTAATCGACTTCAGTAAAGTTATGCATTTTCTTTGAATTTTAGGACTACCATTACTTTTCCGCTAATGTCGGCGTACAATGCAACCTTAACAAAATAATGACTTCGATAAGACTCAATGTACACATACTAATTTAGTGAGCAGTATGAGGAGAGTAATTAAAAAACATTGACATAAAGTTCACGTGTACTCTAAGTACTCTATAATGGAAATCCCGACTNTATGAGGAGAGTAATTAAAAAACATTGACATAAAGTTCACGTGTACTCTAAGTACTCTATAATGGAAATCCCGACTTTATTTTAATTTTATAGCGATATAAATTTATTTTAAATGGTTTTTATCCGGCCACGAACAGATTTTATCGCATCTGAAAGCTAAGCTCCACGGGTGGGTTTTTATCACGTAGAGAGCCTGAATCGTNGCCACGAACAGATTTTATCGCATCTGAAAGCTAAGCTCCACGGGTGGGTTTTTATCACGTAGAGAGCCTGAATCGTGACATTAATGGGCTTTGGCACTTGTAGCTGCGATTAAAGCTACGGCCACGTCCTGAAAGATAATTAACCAACTTAAGACATTGGAAGGAAAATATAAGGGGGGGGGGGGTAAAACGCAAACGATACCATGAAAAACCCCTTGCTTATTATGTAGGAAAACTCACACGTACTAATAATTAACGTATTCAAATGTATGTTATTGTAGATAGGAAATGGCAGTAGTCCTTGAAATGTTACTGAGAAAACACACAGGATTACTTGTACGCCCACAGTATTTGGAGGAGCCGCGGTCGCTGAGCGGTTAGCCTGCTCGCCTCCGACCAAGGCTATCCGGGTTCAATCCCCGGACGGGTCACCCCGGATTTTCGCATGTGGGAATCGTGCCGGGCGTTGGTCAGCGGGTTTTCTCAGGGATCTTCGGTTTCCCCCACCACCCTTTCATTCCGGCGCTAATCCATGCTCACCTCAATCACCCTCATCGGCTCTCAAGACGTCTATGTTAAGAGCAGCCCAAATGTCTTCACTTCACCGTATTTGGAAGAGTTTGTTCCCCGAGACGTTGCAGCGTATACGAGCAAATGTTAACTGCACAAATCATACCGCGGTTATTCATAAAGCCAAAATANCCCCGAGACGTTGCAGCGTATACGAGCAAATGTTAACTGCACAAATCATACCGCGGTTATTCATAAAGCCAAAATAATCATACGATAGGTATAGCCCATGTACAAAATTCCTTTATCCATTAGGAAGATTCTTCAGTTATCTTCTAATATGTNATCATACGATAGGTATAGCCCATGTACAAAATTCCTTTATCCATTAGGAAGATTCTTCAGTTATCTTCTAATATGTTTCTGCAATTACAATCAAACTGCTACGAATTCTGAGATTCAGTACATTTCCTTATAGATTCATGAAAATTCGCCCTTCGACATTGAAAAACATTGCTGTAAATTTCATCCGTCCAAGGTAAATCAACGAGGCAATGGCAGTACCGTCTTCATAAAGTGCTTTGTGTGCGTCCTTGTCGAGTCGAAAAACACAGGCGAAAACGCATTTCAAGTGTAGCCTGAAAATACAAAGCAGCGGCTGTTTAATGCGATTCCAACGTGTTTATGCATAAAAGGAGACAGTATTATGTGAAATGTAGGGGATAAATTCACTCTCTGAACAATCCCCATGTATTCGTGCAACTTCCGTTATTCATTACTCTCAAACCTGCTTGAAAAAGAGTTCCGTGTTCTTACCAGCGTATTGTGGAAGTATAAACACTTTAAATCACACAATTTTTTCAGATTTTATGTATCCCTGCAGAACCGAATCTTAAACCGAAAATATATACCTAGAGGTTTTATCGCTAGAAAAACTATAATATTACTGAATAACCTATACATTTTGTATAGCAGTCCGTGCAAATAAGCATGTATATGCTGTCCACGGTTTAAGGCAGCTTATTTGTATCTGTTTTTCAATTTTTAATACAAAAATTGCCGCATGAATAATAAACACAGCGTGTGCATTTTAAAGCTCTCAAAATTTAACGTTTGAGGCCACAATAAGATATAATTTTTTTTTGTTACTATGCCCAATGGAAGGGCATTAAAAAGTACTCTGTTTACCGTGAATAGCCTATACTTACCTTATTTATTGCAGAGCAATGTATACCTAGCGGTCACTTTCCAGGTTCCCGTATGTCCTCTAAACCAGTGAGCGGTATAGTGGTTCTGTTTCAAAATGCGGAAGAATTCCCCAGCAGAGAAAGCCTCTGCAGTTCACTCGCCATAAGTTTACTTATCAAAACAATCATACTTCTAGTGAATCCACAGAAAAAAAGTAGAACTTTGGGGAATACCAATCATTTAAAAGGTTTTCTACTGGTTTTTAATTAATAATTTAGCTGTGTCTGAACTAAGGCTTAAATTTAGACTCCAGGAGTTTGCTTTCTATCTCATGAAACGAGATTCGGTGGCGTCATACAGTTTTATTAAAAATTTACCGTAGAAAAAAGTGTAGAATTTTAATTTTTATCGAAGAAAAACTTTATACTTCCTTTCAATGCGTGAAAGTTAAAAACCATGACGGCTTTAGAAATCACGTGCACACAGATATGCCACAATTATGCAGTTTTTGCTTGTGGGGATTAGAAAAATCGTCGTATCGGATATTTTCTTCTTGAAAATGGCGTTGACGTCTTGGTATACATCTAGGCGAACCGGGTTCGATTCCCTGCGGGGTCGCTCTCGGATTTTCTGATGTGGGAATTGTGCCGGACGATGCTGCTGGTCGGTGGGTTTTCTCAGGGATCTCCCGTTTGCTCACCTCTTCGCTCCTAAACTGCTCCATACTCACCTCGCTTCGCCCTCATTGGATCTCAATACTTCGGTTTTACGAGCCGCCCAAATCTCTTCACTCATTTCTTCTTAGTACAACTAATTTGTGGCTAATCGAGCACCTATGAAATATATCTTTAAACTAATTACGTGTTATAGTTGCACATAGTTCATATAAACATTCATTGCCGTATCTGCAATGATGATATCACTTATATCGGTTGTTCGCGGTTAACTGAGCACATTTGGTAACCCTGCTTAGGATACACTTTTCTGACAATTTTGCATCCTTTCATCCTATGTAAGATTAACTTTGACATTACATTATACGTGCGTCGATCACGTGAAACTGTAAAATACCTTCTCTTAAAGTCCATAAAAGAGAAATTACAGTGAAGTTAATTTGGTGTTGGCAAATTTAACCATTACAGCTAAATGCGGCATTAAAATAAGAAAAAACTGTTATTGCGCTTATGCCAACTTAACTGGAAACATGTGAATAAGTGTAAAGTATTAATTAAGTTAGTGGCAGTTTTATTTTTCAAGGGTTGAATTTTAAGGTGCTCCATTAATTGCGTAGAAATAAAAAAAAACCTTTTAAAATAAGCTAAATAATTTATTTTTATTTTTGATTACTGAAATGCTAATTGCTGTACAGTTCATCAGTAAATTCCTACGAACGACGACTTAGTATAATATACTTCGAACAAGTGCCTGGGCTGTTCGTAAGAGATATATGATGTAAAGTGTGCATTTCAGCTGCACAGTAATCCACTTTCCGTGTTCCAGCATTGAACTGCGTTTTGCCAATAGCACTGGCAAAGAAACGTGAAGTATGACTTCAGGTTAAACCAACATTTATCTAAAAAATAATGCATTCAAGTTAGTTAAAATACTCTTTACTGTGAAAGCGCGGATTTGGTATGAAACCGAATGTAAACAAACGTATTCTTCACTGTTCAACCATGTGATTTTGATAGTTTTTATTGGCGTTGTTTGAGTCATTTTTGAGGACATGAGAGGTGACTAAAGTAGGTCTAAATCATATTTACTGTTTGCCGGAGATCACAGTATATCGCTAGAATACATTTGTAAATAATTGAAATACAATCATAGACGTTTTCAATAATTTCAAGCAATTTTCACTGTGTAATGTTTAGAGCGCCTTATTAAAAATGAAACTTTAGAAATTTGTTCTGTTGAGTTGAGAGATTTGGGCTGCTCTTAACAATGAGGTCTTGAGAGATGATTAGGGTGAAATGTGGTGAGAATGAAGCAGCGCTGGAATATAAGGACGGGGTAAACGGAATATCCCTGAAAAAAAAACCCGCCGACCAGCCTTATCGTCAGGCGCGATTCCCACTTGATAAATTCCGGAAGTGACCCAGCCGGGGATTGAACCCCGTTCGCCTTGGTGGGAGATGAGCAGTCTAACTGCTCAGCCACCGCGGCCCCCACGTTAATTGGTAGCCAACGAAATATACTTCTGTTTTACCTCGTTAACATTCGTGTAGTAAGAGATGCGATAGTAACAACGTGGAGTGAGAGGTCTGAGCTGTGTTTGACGACTGGGGTTTTCAAGCGCCACCAGAAGTGATGTGGGTTGGAGGTGCAGCAGCAACAGAGTGTAGTGTATGAGATAAATGAGAAGACCCCGAGAAAACCCAGTGGCCAACGGCAATGTCCGTCAGGGTCCCAGGTGCTACTCCGCTGGTAATCGAGCCCGTTTCTCCTGTCTGGGAGGCATGAAAAACCACCACAACATCGCGGCCCTTGGGACTTCGCGTGATCAGCACATGAGCTACACAAAAGAAAGGGATATAGAATTGTCACTCTCCCACAAACAAATTAAACCAAGTGCACATGCGGCATCTGAGCCGCAGACTACAACAGTTATCGATACGTAATCGACTTTTCCGTGGAGTCTACTCTGTGGTATCGATGTAATTTTCCTAACCACAATCAAAATTTTGGATTGTGTGTTACTAGTGCTGTGTATAAATGTTCCTTTTGGCTATTTTCTGTAGACCTAAAATGTGGGTTTTGTCGCAGGAGATCAGGATTCTATGACGAATTATTTCACGAACTTCCCAAGCTAGTACATAACGCGTTCTCGTTTTACAACACGTCAAAAAAATGCTATACGGAATGATTCAAAACAAAATCGACAACGCTTGGAATGTTGTATGGGACGGCTACCGATAATTTTTCAAGGGAGTCCAATGTCCAGAAAAAACATGGTTTGAGCGCTTAATGGCCACCATGGTCACCGTATCTGACCGCTCTCGACCATTTTATTTGGTCTACTATGAATGTTATGGTGTCATATACGCCTGTTCCATCAGGCATTAGGGGAGAACCTTATCACAAGAATCCACGTAGCAAATGAACTACTAAACACACAACCATGTGCCTCAATCTCCGCACTGCCGATGTAGGCTGTGTAAACAGTAGGGTGTCGTCAATTAGAACCCCTTCTTAGCAATTTACTGCACAGTGTGATGCTTAAGTTTGGGTTGATGGTGGTTTCGTGATGCAGCGTGGAACGTACAACAATCGCCGCATCGGAATCTTGATCAAACTCTGGTGCCCCACAGCGACCAAGCCATGATTTTCCTGGCATCTTTAAATATGATCGTTTTGCCGTGTTTGCACAACGTACTAAGCGTTGTCAGTGTAGGTTTTGAATCATGAAAGTTATACACATTAATCTGTGAAGTCTATTCAATCAGCGATTGTATATTGCAACTAGCAACGGTATGCCCTGAAATTCTACACAGCTTTAAATTTGAAACCAAGAATGGTCTTTGTCTGCTCACTGAATAAATGACACTCTCGTAACTCATATTTTGTATAATTTTGGGCGGCAAACAAAAAACGTGCATTAAATTTCGAAATGGTCTCATTGGCTATATAATTCTCCCTTTGAGTCACTGGGTCAGTAGTTCTTATATACTATTATGTACATTGCCGAGAAACTTTTAAAATCTCTGCAGGAAGTCTTACAACACGAAGATTCTTTCGTTTCAAACACCCCCCCTTCACCGAGGATCACCAAGGACGGTTCTTACGTAATCCGTTTCTGGTAAGCCACGGCATCAGAATCAGGCGGTGGGGCTGCGAAGACAATTGAGAGAACCCCCGCCCCCCAACCCAGTTTTTTTTTTCGCGAGATTACGAACCAACAGGTAGGAGGGTCGTATTTTTTTCTGCGTCAAGGCACACGCCTTTCGCTCGAGTAATCTTCCCCTGCGATGCAGTCCCTTAATACCGCTGTAAACATCCGTGGGAATTGTACCATTTGCGTTGAATTGAGGGAGGTTGGGAGGGGGAGGTCTGGATTGTTAACGGCATCGTGGGACTCACGGCGCGCGCTTTCCGAACGGTCTCGTCATTTTCCTTCTCGTCTTAGAGTCTAGACAACGGCAAGTACGGAACCTCGCGCATGGTTGGTTGTGGTTGTAGGGGAGGGGGAGGGGTAGCAGGGGGAGTGTTGAGTCGACGACGGATCCCACCAAAATGACGCAACGCCACCGCGCAACAATCGTATCGTACACGTTAACGCAACACGGCGTGGCTGCCGGGGTTGGATCTCCGAAACAAGAAGTGGGCCAGCGTACGAGCTGAAGTGCGTGGCTGGCGTTGTTTGTGTTCTTCTGGATTCGCGTTCGGCCTCCAGCAATCTCTTTTTCTTCTTTTTTTTCACACGTTTGTATAGCCCGTCGTCCATTATTTCCCTCCCTGCCGTTTACCCAACCCTGCGATTGTTTACTTTGGTGGGTGTTAAACGGCCTCTTTCTCCATCCCGCAGGACTCGCACAATGGCAATTCTAAACGGAGTGGGGCCACGGTGGCTGAGCGGTTAGACTGCTCACCTCCCACCAAGGTGAACGGGGTTCAATCCCCGGCTGGAACACTCCCGGATTTTTGCAGTGAGAATCATGCCGGACGATAATGCTGGTCGGCGGGTTTTCTCGGGGATATCCCGTTTCCCCCGCTCTTTCATTCCGGCGCTGCTCCATACTCGTCTCACTTCACCCTCATTGGCTCTCAAGACCTCGATGTAAAGAGCCGCCCAAATATATTAACTCACTCACTCACTCGAAGCGGAGGTTAGACGAAATGGACGAGTGGAGAAAAGCCGAAATTTTAAGCCCTAGACTTGGATTTCCCATTTCTTATAATAACTACTTTTACATTTGTTAGTTCCCTGCCCTTTGCAGTATTGACACCGTAGCCGTCTACGTTTATTTATTTTAATACTTAATAATGAATCAAATATATTTTTTTTGCATAAAGCGCCACTTACGCTGATAATCGAGCGAAATATTTTTACCGTAAATGATGTTACAGGAAAGAAAAACACGAACTGTTAAGAAATAATGCTCGAGAGTAACACATCAATGAAAATTTTGGAAATTATTTATTTAGTTAATTATGTATATCAAAATTTATTTTGATAAGCTATATACAGCAGATGGCCAAAAGAATATGAATACCTGACATATGCACAATATTTATTTATTAATAAGGTCTTGGGACACCATTTGCTTTTAGAACAGCTGCAATTCTTCGCGGAATAGATTCGTAGAGGGTCTGAATAGTTTCCAACGGAATGTTGTCCCATTCTTGTACCAAAACATCCACCAATTGCTCCAATGATGTTGGAGATGGAAATCTGCTCCTCACTCTCTGCTCTAAAACTCCCCATAACGGTTCAATTATGTTGAGATCTGGCCAGGGAATATGTTTTATAATATTCGGATGCTCCTCAAACCAAAACTGAACCTTTTTGGCTGTGTGTATGGGCGCATTATCATCTTGGAATATGGCAGTGTTTGGCAGCAATATGCTAGTCATAGTAAGAACTTCATCATTGAGGATGTCGAGATACTCATTCGCAGAAATCCGGCCAGTGATTTGAATGAGAGGACTAGTTAAATACCACGATATAGCGGCCCAAATNTCATAACGGAACCTCCCCCATGCTTGACTGTAGGAAGCAGGCAGTCCGGATCGTAGGCTTCTTTTGGGGTTCTCCATACATAAACCCGGCCGTTTGTAGGAAACAATGTAAACTATGATTCATCGGACCATACCACATTCTTCCGATCATCAAGTGTCCAGGTTTTATGATCGTGGCACCACTTCTTTCGCAGCTTAGCGTTGGCTTCCGTTACAAAGGGTTTCGCAATTGCAGCCCTTCCATGAATGCTAGCTTTGTGGAGCTCCCGCCGTACTGTTTTTGTCGAAAAAGTATTACTCAAGTGAGTGTTGAGTTCTGCTGTCACTTTTGCCGCGGTAGTTTTAAGTTGTCTGACCACAATTCTTTTTAATGTTCGTCGGTCTCAGTCAGTTAACTTTGGGTTTCGCCCACTATTCCTCTTCGCCGATGATGTTTTACCATGTTTTGTGTATGCTGTCATTACCGTGGATACTGACGCTCGTGAAACGTTAAACAATTCAGCGGTTTTCGTCACAGACGCTCCCGCTAACCGAGCACCAACGATTTGCCCTCTTTCGAAGTCTGAGAGATCACACCGATCGCTTGTTTTAACCGTCACAGAACAAAGCGTATAATACACTGAAATACAACCTACAAGACTTGGCACGCAAACAGTGCAATACATACGCGTCGCATTATTTACACGGAAGCAGTGCTGCCAACATGCAACAAAATGTACTATATTGCATGGTGTTCATATTATTTTGTCCATCCCCTGTATATACATACTGCCAACAAGTGCGAAAACATGCATATTGTCATACGTACAAGGCTTAAATATAAAGTAAAAATACGCAATTAATGTATCTAGAAGCGTTGTGTTGGTTATTTACAGATTTTAGAAATTATGCATCAATAAAACAGAATTTATCAGTAATAATTATGGTTTGATTATGTTATAAATGCATTTTGACTGGTGAGATATTTTNGCGTATAATACACTGAAATACAACCTACAAGACTTGGCACGCAAACAGTGCAATACATACGCGTCGCATTATTTACGCGGAAGCAGTGTTGCCAACATGCAACAAAATGTACTATATTGCATGGTGTTTATATTATTTTGTCCATCCCCTGTATATACATACTGCCAACAGGTGCGAAAACATTCATATTATCATACGTACAAGGCTTAAATATAAAGTAAAAATACGCAATTAATGTATCTAGAAGCCTTGTGTTGGTTATTTACAGATTTTAGAAATTATGCACCAATAAAACAGAATTTATCAGTAATAATTATGGTTTGATTATGTTATAAATGCATTTTGACTGGTGAGATATTTTNCCAATAAAACAGAATTTATCAGTAATAATTATGGTTTGATTATGTTATAAATGCATTTTGACTGGTGAGATATTTTTGTGGCTTAATTAGTACCCAAGATTTTGCTGCTAAATTATGTATCACAAAGGTTTTACAAGTCGGTGATGGAGGTGGGGTTGCAAAGCGGTATTCAGTGTGGTAGAGGAGAGGTGTTAAAATATTTTTTCGTTCACTAATAACTGCGCTCTCGTGATGAAGAGGAGCCGAAGAGAAAGATAAAACATTACTCTATTCACGTATTTGTTTTGTACGAATAGTTACCGTTATATTATATTTTTTATATGAAATATTTCATAACCGCAAGGAAGTCGTGGAGTCATATTTCCATAAACGAATGAAACCTTTTTATTTTTCAGTTTGCTAATATTACGTGTGAATTTATTAATTTATTATTTTACGAGAAGAAACCTGAGCGTTTCACAATAGGTTATTTTCACCGCGACTTCAACTTTAAAATATTTATAGCAGCCAGTATTTCAAAATATTGTATAAAGTGGATTTGAATACTTCATGTTTATCCAAACTCTTACAAGCAAGGAAGGGATTTATAAATGGAGGTTTCTAATCTACATTTTTGTTTTGTAATATTTCATACAGTTATGTAAACTTATAGGTGAGATATACCACACTGAATGTGATGGTATCNCATTTTTGTTTTGTAATATTTCATACAGTTATGTAAACTTATAGGTGAGATATACCACACTGAATGTGATGGTATCATTAATACGTTGATTATTTCTGAGTGGGTTATTTTTTTTTGTCGCCCCGAAAAATTTACAAGCAGCTTCTTGGCGAAAAGAGGCAACGCAAATGAAGGTTGTAAAANCCCGAAAAATTTACAAGCAGCTTCTTGGCGAAAAGAGGCAACGCAAATGAAGGTTGTAAAACCGTTTTACACGATCTAGGATGGGCAGGTCGTAGAGAGTGTTGAAAAGAGTCGTGCCCAAAGAACGAAGTTTCCTCTCCCGGTAGCGTTCTCAATGGAGGGACTCCATCGCCTTCTTTCCTGTGAACCGCACAGATGATATCTCCGGGTCTTAAATCCGCGGTCGTTTATGGCCAAGCCACGCGGCTACCGCGCGGGCAGATCCCCTCCTCTGTGTAACTTGAACAAAGCGGGAAGGGCAGATACAAATTCGCAAATTTACAAGCCGCTGCATTCATCCGTGGAAAACTAGGCTTCCCGTAAGCCGTGCCTATTCTTGAAAAAAAAATAAAAAACCAATTTTGTTGCTTTGCCGTCACTTGAGCAAATCTTGTTATTAAAAAGTTTTGAAGGAATTTTTTTTTTCAGTTATAGAATAAAAATAAATGCTTCATTATTAACTCAGGACTATTTAATGGGCTGTGCAGTGTATTATTCCACTCTGTTGTATTTTTCCGAAGTAGAAATTAGCTTTGCTAAGTCACTTATGCCTGAGCTCCACGTTTAGATTAAAATATATTACGAAACTGTTTTAATCACAATCGCTTAGTTACTGCGCTAATGTTTACTCCAGTATGTATTAAGTAAAAAAAATAAAATAAACCGATTTTCATTTGTTAATAATTTAGATTTTGCTATTTATATCTAATATTAAGACGAAAACATATCTCTGCAACCCACTTCCAACAGTTTCATAATTATGTCAGTCGAGGATTTAGTTACATATATTTATGTATATACATCCTATGGAATTTCGGAAAGAATAGTTTTAAAGGCTGAGTGCAACAACCTATAAAAGCTCATGGTTATTTGGGTTATAATTACAATGTGCATATAAATACACACATTTCTTTATGCTATTCACGGTAAAGTGAGCACTTTTGTAAACCCTCTCATTTGGAATAATAGTCTATATATATTTATATATGTATATATATATATATATATATATATATATTAGCCATAGACGTTAACTTCCAAGTGCGGTGGAATATACAGTATGTTTATTACTTACAAGACATTGTTCATTTAAAAAGGTGGTTTTAGGATAAAAAAAATGGCTGAAAGGAAAAAGTAAGTGAGGCCTCAAAAGTGCTCACTTTGGCGTGAACAACCTATAGCTACNTATATATATATATTAGCCATAGACGTTAACTTCCAAGTGCGGTGGAATATACAGTATGTTTATTACTTACAAGACAATGTTCATTTAAAAAGGTGGTTTTAGGATAAAAAAAAATGGCTGAAAGGAAAAAGTAAGTGAGGCCTCAAAAGTGCTCACTTTGGCGTGAACAACCTATAGCTACCACCGTATCAGGACTAAAATTCATTATACAGGTATATTTTCCACAATAATCTGTAAATTCTTGCCTACAGCAAATGAATTTTCCAAATTATATTTAGAGGAATTTGTATGTATTTCGTTGAGCAGCGAAGCTACATTTTAAGGAAGCATTCAAAAATAGAATTATGAAATAAATTATTTTTTTTAATTATGCCATTATGTTTTAACGCCTTCGAAGTATTCGCTTTCAGCAAACACTTATTGGAACTAGTAAACGTTTATATTTTGAAAGTACTTCTGTGTTCAATCAATCACGTGTTCAGATAATTTTAATCTCAATTTCCTTTCAGATATGAGATACTGGTATCATACAGTATAACAAAAGACTTTACAAATTTTTTTAGATAAAATTTTGAGTAGTCCTTTTTTGCCCACTTCTTCGGCAGTACCTACTCCATTACTAAGACGTATCATTAAAAAATATGTATATTAAAAAATTTAACTATTAAGGTGCGAGCGTGTACAGCCTACTTTACTGACGCAGTCCACGAGAAGCTAATAACTTCTTCATCTAAAGAACCTTGTACCTTGGGCCTAGTTTGTAGCTGAGAAATTTACTATACGAGCTTGGTAACCACTTCAGGTGATTATTTATTTTTAACAGCTTAATGGTGCCAAAGGTTGTAAAATGGCAAGAGATTAACTTACAGATTTAAAAATACGTAGTCTCTTGCAGACTATATTAAATAAATAACCGTTTTTTGATTATCTACAACTTACACTACCGAATGAGTTTTAATGCATGAGAATACATAGAAATCTAAACAATTAACCGAATACCTGTTCCTTCATAATGGTTACTAGAAATATATGAGAAGTATGGGCTTTTCGGGTATAATTGAGCACTTTTGAAAGCCCTGATTATGATCTGTTTTATTTTAGTTTTCTATCTTTACGCCATATGTAAAATTTACATTTTGGTGGGCCTATTATTTTACTCTAGCGTCAGTCGGGGAGGCGGTGGCGATGTGGTCAGTACGCTCGCCTCCCACCACGGCGATCCGGGTTCGATCCCCGGTGGCTCCACTCCCGGATCTGCGCATGAGGGAATCCTACTTGACGATGCCGCTTGCCGGCGGGCTTTCTCGGGGTACTCCCATTTCCCCCGCCCTTGCATTACAGCGCCGTTCCATCCTAGGGTATCANCCTTAATACGTTGATTATTTCTGAGTGGGTTATTTTTTTTTTTTTGTCGCCCCGAAAAATTTACAAGCAGCTTCTTGGCGAAAAGAGGCAACGCAAATGAAGGTTGTAAAACCGTTTTACACGATCGAGGATGGGCAGGTCGTAGAGAGTGTTGAAAAGAGTCGTGCGCAAAGAACGAAGTTTCCTCTCCCGGTAGCGTTCTCAATGGAGGGACACCATCGCTTTCTTTCCTGTGAACCGCACAGATGATATCGCCGGGTCTTAAATCCGCGGTCGTTTATGGCCAAGCCGCGCGGCTACCGCGCGGGCAGATCCCCTCCTCTGTGAAACTGAACAAAGCGGGAAGGGCAGATACAAATTCGCAAATTTACAAGCCGCTGCATTCATCCGTGGAAAACTAGGCTTCCCGTAAGCCGTGCCTATTCTTGAAAAAAAAATAAAAAACCAATTTTGTTGCTTTGCCGTCACTTGAGCAAATCTTGTTATTAAAAAGTTTTGAAGGAATTTTTTTTTTCAGTTATAGAATAAAAATAAATGCTTCATTATTAACTCAGGACTATTTAATGGGCTGTGCAGTGTATTATTCCACTCTGTTGTATTTTTCCGAAGTAGAAATTAGCTTTGCTAAGTCACTTATGCCTGAGCTCAACGTTTATATTAAAATATATTACGAAACTGTTTTAAACACAATCGCTTAGTTACTGCNCCACGTTTAGATTAAAATATATTACGAAACTGTTTTAATCACAATCGCTTAGTTACTGCGCTAATGTTTACTCCAGTATGTATTAAGTAAAAAAAATAAAATAAACCGATTTTCATTTGTTAATAATTTAGATTTTGCTATTTATATCTAATATTAAGACGAAAACATATCTCTGCAACCCACTTCCAACAGTTTCATAATTATGTCAGTCGAGGATTTAGTTACATATATTTATGTATATACATCCTATGGAATTTCGGAAAGAATAGTTTTAAAGGCTGAGTGCAACAACCTATAAAAGCTCATGGTTATTTGGGTTATAATTACAATGTGCATATAAATACACACATTTCTTTATGCTATTCACGGTAAAGTGAGCACTTTTGTAAACCCTCTCATTTGGAATAATAGTCTATATATATTTATATATGTATATATATATATATATTAGCCATAGACGTTAACTTCCAAGTGCGGTGGAATATACAGTATGTTTATTACTTACAAGACAATGTTCATTTAAAAAGGTGGTTTTAGGATAAAAAAAAATGGCTGAAAGGAAAAAGTAAGTGAGGCCTCAAAAGTGCTCACTTTGGCGTGAACAACCTATAGCTACCACCGTATCAGGACTAAAATTCATTATACAGGTATATTTTCCACAATAATCTGTAAATTCTTGCCTACAGCAAATGAATTTTCCAAATTATATTTAGAGGAATTTGTATGTATTTCGTTGAGCAGCGAAGCTACATTTTAAGGAAGCATTCAAAAATAGAATTATGAAATAAATTATTTTTTTTAATTATGCCATTATGTTTTAACGCCTTCGAAGTATTCGCTTTCAGCAAACACTTATTGGAACTAGTAAACGTTTATATTTTGAAAGTACTTCTGTGTTCAATCAATCACGTGTTCAGATAATTTTAATCTCAATTTCCTTTCAGATATGAGATACTGGTATCATACAGTATAACAAAAGACTTTACAAATTTTTTTAGATAAAATTTTGAGTAGTCCTTTTTTGCCCACTTCTTCGGCAGTACCTACTCCATTACTAAGACGTATCATTAAAAAATATGTATATTAAAAAATTTAACTATTAAGGTGCGAGCGTGTACAGCCTACTTTACTGACGCAGTCCACGAGAAGCTAATAACTTCTTCATCTAAAGAACCTTGTACCTTGGGCCTAGTTTGTAGCTGAGAAATTTACTATACGAGCTTGGTAACCACTTCAGGTGATTATTTATTTTTAACAGCTTAATGGTGCCAAAGGTTGTAAAATGGCAAGAGATTAACTTACAGATTTAAAAATACGTAGTCTCTTGCAGACTATATTAAATAAATAACCGTTTTTTGATTATCTACAACTTACACTACCGAATGAGTTTTAATGCATGAGAATACATAGAAATCTAAACAATTAACCGAATACCTGTTCCTTCATAATGGTTACTAGAAATATATGAGAAGTATGGGCTTTTCGGGTATAATTGAGCACTTTTGAAAGCCCTGATTATGATCTGTTTTATTTTAGTTTTCTATCTTTACGCCATATGTAAAATTTACATTTTGGTGGGCCTATTATTTTACTCTAGCGTCAGTCGGGGAGGCGGTGGCGATGTGGTCAGTACGCTCGCCTCCCACCACGGCGATCCGGGTTCGATCCCCGGTGGCTCCACTCCCGGATCTGCGCATGAGGGAATCCTACTTGACGATGCCGCTTGCCGGCGGGCTTTCTCGGGGTACTCCCATTTCCCCCGCCCTTGCATTACAGCGCCGTTCCATCCTAGGGTATCATTTCATGTCATGCCCTGTGTGAAATGTGTACCTCATGTATGACGAGTTTGATATTTTACTACATATGTCATATATCAAAAGCGTTATACTTGTGTTATTTCAAATATACTTTATTTTTGGTTAAACTCTACTTTTTATTTATATTAAGTCTACGAATAATAATCGTTCATTTATAATTAATATGAAGAAAAACGGGGAGAAAATGAGTGTGTTGGTAATGCCTAGTAAGAAACAGTTCTTATGTAAGATATTATTACACCGACAGCACACACGAATACGGTGCATTGTTCCTTTAGTGTAATTTCCTAGGTTCCGTTACGCTTTGTTTGCAAGAAGCGGAAGAATATCCTGGTAGTACAACTTAAGCAGGGCTTCATAAAAGTCGGAAGTAACCGTGAATGGACTATAGTTGAAACTGCTAGCAACATAAATGTATTAATATGCAAATTCGGACTTAAAGGTTTTTAAAGCAACACACCCCAAATTGATTTTCCATAAATTGAAACACTACACTTGCAACACAATGTATAGACTTGAAACTATTTTTAATTATTAGCTGCCAACTTAACTGGGGGCCTGCGTGCCAGTGTGTTCGGTAGCATATATGTATTCAACAACAGTAGTTTTCTTTTTGCAATATTTGATTTCAAAACGTGTTTACTTTACTGTGAACAGCATACGGGATAATTCACAAGGAGTTACCGCCACATGCAGGGCTTATTGCTTGATAAATTTTGGAGCAAAATATGTCATATACATGTTGACCCGTTTCGCAATACATTATAAAGTAATTCGAAAGGTTGGAAACGCATTACAATAAATACCGCGTGACGTGTTGCTGCCCGAATGGCTATTGCTGTGAATAGCGCGTTACCTTCGCCATCGTGAAGATTGACTGTTTCACTGTGTACTGCGTTAACACTGCGCATTTATTGTGGTTTTAGTCTTTGATTCTGAGACTTAGTAATTGTGTAACAATGAAACGTACATTTTCTACAAAAGAGTACGCAGATACAGTGATTAATGCTTAACTGTAAGCAATAAACCCAGATAATAATTGTTTTTTTTTTTTTTACATCTGAAATGGTTATTCGTTTTTTGCTTTGCTTATCTAATTTTTTGTATTACTCTTTAAATATTGGGAGTAGGGCCCAAATTATGAAAATTTTTTTGCTCCAAATGACCTAAGGAACAGAGCCTTGTGAATGGCGGTAATTCCTCGTGAATCCTACTGTATAACTATGCTAGAATCTCTTTAGTTCTTACTCGCCTCCCACCAAGGCGAACCGGGTTCAATTCCCGGCGTGGCAGTCCCTGGATTTTTGTATGTGGAAATAGTACCGGACGATGCCGCTGGTCGATAGGTTTTCTCGGGGATCTCTCGTTTGCCTCGCCCTTGCATTCTGGCTCTGCTGCATACTCTACTCGCTTCACCCACCTCGATGTTAAGAACCGCCCCAACCTCTTCACTCACTCACTCTTTAGTTCTTACGTACTCGACCGCAGACAATTTTTAAACGCGATCGTTACAGTTAGTAAAAAATTACACTTGCCGGGACAGGCGCGTAGTTACCGCCGCCTCCTCTGGGGAAGGCGCGATGACGGGAGGCACGTCGTACTCAACGCCGATGTAGCCTCTGATGAAGAGGCAGTTGTAGGCAACATGTCACACGCCTCGCGCCGACAGCCCGCGTCTTGGTGTTCGTCATCAGTCAAGCNGGCGGTTTTTTTTTTTTTTCGACGGGCCTGCCAATACTATAGCCTATTCACGGTTTCTTCACACTTTTGGAAACAAACCTTCGACAAATCAGCCCATGTATGACGGCGTTTGGTTGTTTCCTAAATATGTCGCGTATCACAAGAATTTTGTACTTCCGTAAACATAAAAGTATCTTATTTTTTGTTCGATTTAACTTTTACTCAAACTCTATATATAAATTATAATATTTCATTTATAATTTATGTAAATGAAAACAGGGAGAAAATGTGTGTGTGTGTTGGCAATGCCTAGTAAGAAATACTTCTTATCCCAAATATCATTACGTTCACACGAATGCGGTGCGTTGCCCCTTTGGTGTAATTTTCTATACTCGGTCAAGCTTTGTGTGCATGAGGCGGTGGAATAGCCTGGGATTACCTTAACAGGGCTTCAGAAAAGTTGGAAGTAACCGTGAATGGACTATAACCAGGACAACTGGCCACATAAACACGCACTTTTAAAATTTATGACTCTTACTCTGATCAAGTTTTAGTATAACAACAATGTATAAGGTGTAAAAAAANACACGCACTTTTAAAATTTATGACTCTTACTCTGATCAAGTTTTAGTATAACAACAATGTATAAGGTGTAAAAAAAATATCGCTTATTAGCACAGCAAGCATTACTGGTAAAAAAAAAATTCTACCTCTATATATATGTTCGAAAAATAGCAATAAATTCATCAATGAGAACTAGAATAATAACTTATACATATGTAACAGAAATTTAGCCTATGGAATACTAGCATTCAGCAGAAACTCCCGTGGTTACATGATCGGCAGGTATTACCCTAACATTTATAATTGTTAACACAGGCAAAAAAAATTAATTACTACGTTCTGTTGAAGGCGCTTTGAATTACTTCAAGAAGAAAAATTAATAAGCAAATATATTATTGTTATTAGTGATAAGTGTGCCCCTTTCCCTTTATTTTCCATCGCTCAAATTATTTAACTGGACATCTGAGTACGTTCTTTCAGAAAAATTTCGTGCTTCCTCACCGAATCTTTGGATAAGCGGTATAGCATTGTAAGAAAACGTTCTATATTAACTACGAGTACTTAAGGTAAGTACTGCACAATCCAAAACTAAATTACGATGCTTTTTGCATGTAGCTGTTGGCTGTTTGGAAGGCAATTTCATATTTATGCTACTAACTATAGTCGGTTCACGACTGAAAGAGACTTTCTTGAAGCCCTGCTAAAAATTTACTATCAAGCCCATTTCGTATCCTTCCGCCAAAGGTAAACAATCATTGCCATGTGACTGCCATGTGGCAGACACATGCAATGCAATGCAATGCAATGTTTACATTCCACTGTGTGTGTGTGTGTGTGTGTGTGTGTGTGTGTGTGTGTGTGTGTGTGTATNACACGCACTTTTAAAATTTATGACTCTTACTCTGATCAAGTTTTAGTATAACAACAATGTATAAGGTGTAAAAAAATATCGCTTATTAGCACAGCAAGCATTACTGGTAAAAAAAAAAATTCTACCTCTATATATATGTTCGAAAAATAGCAATAAATTCATCAATGAGAACTAGAATAATAACTTATACATTTGTAACAGAAATTTAGCCTATGGAATACTAGCATTCAGCAGAAACTCCCGTGGTTACATGATCGGCAGGTATTACACTAACATTTATAATTGTTAACACAGGCAAAAAAAATTAATTACTACGTTCTGTTGAAGGCGCTTTGAATTACTTCAAGAAGAAAAATTAATAAGCAAATATATTATTGTTATTAGTGATAAGTGTGCCCCTTTCCCTTTATTTTCCATCGCTCAAATTATTTAACTGGACATCTGAGTACGTTCTTTCAGAAAAATTTCGTGCTTCCTCACCGAATCTTTGGATAAGCGGTTTAGCATTGTAAGAAAACGTTCTATATTAACTACGAGTACTTAAGGTAAGTACTGCACAATCCAAAACTAAATTACGATGCTTTTCGCAGGTAGCTGTTGGCTGTTTGGAAGGCAATTTCATATTTATGCTACTAACTATAGTCGGTTCACGACTGGAAGAGACTTTCTTGAAGACCTGCTAAAAATTTACTATCAAGCCCATTTCGTATCCTTCCACCAAAGGTAAACAATCATTGCCATGTGACTGCCATGTGGCAGTCACATGCAATGCAATGCAATGCAATGTTTACATTCCACTGTGTGTGTGTGTGTGTGTGTGTGTGTGTACATGTGTTCGTACGCACGTACCCATTATAAAAGTCATGTATATATTATTAACGGATATTTCACAAGCGTAAGGTTTTTAATCTTAAGAATTTCACACAAAAGAATATGCGATGCCAGCAAAAAACATTTCATTCTATAAACCCAAAATGCGAGTATTTTGATGAATCGATAGTTGTTGTCTATTTACAATCGATTGTTAGTGACTTTCGATAAATTCCCGTACATCGAAGGCAAGATCATCAGTATTGATTGAAATTGCTACAGACGTTAAAATGGCAAGGTGGTTGAGTCGGATGTTTCGCGCAATTGTAAAACTTTATTTAAAAATGGTTGTCACAGTTTTCGACAGGACGGCAGAGTTTGCGAGTGAAGGATTCTACGTCTTCGACAATGTGAAAACAATTCTTATGCGCAAATAATGCAACGTTAGAATAGAGTGGCAAAGGAAAGGCACGTGCACGAAACACATCAGTACAACGAGAAAGTAGGCACAAATAAAAATCACACGTTATTAAAAACCATATAATAAAGAGCGGATATTAGTAAAACAAGACAAATAAATAAATTATTATAGGTTAAACGAGATAATCGCACAAATTCTCTGGCACGTGTGTCAACAACACATGGAACGAAGGTTAGTAAACAAATGGCCGTGTTACTTTCACCTTGAGCGTGATCATGTGACTATGCAAGAAACGTGAAATCTAAATACGTTAGCATAATAAGACACAAGTCTTTTTGACACCCATTTGTAAGCGATAAATTAACAATTACGTTAAAACTTTGGAACTATTTCCTCTCTTTGTGCTGGCAACCTAACGGCTTAACTTTATCCGCGCTCGCCGCTGTTTATAATGTTATATTCATGTAGCTAACGGCTANAGCTGGCAACCTAACGGCTTAACTTTATCCGCGCTCGCCGCTGTTTATAATGTTATATTCATGTAGCTAACGGCTAGGGTGTTTTTTCAAAGGTTGATTTTCAAAAGTTTCTTCCAGGTTGATTTTCAAAAGTTTCTTCCAGTCGTGAACCGACTGTACATTATACACACTTAATTCCACAGAACGCATCTTCAAGTATTGCAACAGGCAAACAGACTGATGACTACAGCATCACCTAGAATATGACTTAAAAATATGACCCAGGTTCAGTTGCTTCTATGGTATTGTGAATTTACTATATAAGAGGAGAAAAAAAGAAGCGAGTCGCTGATTTCGCAAATAACTACCATTCAAGTAACTACTTCTGGGGATATGTCGTCTTCCTGGTCTGACAGAAGATCTGGGATGAGATATTCGGACTCAGTGCCACAGCCAAAGCATATTGGGCACAGCAAAGTTCTCTCGCTCTGAGAATGCACGTTGTTTATATGAACTGGGAGAGTAGTGATTAGAAATACATACACTTGCAGTTGACCTTCCAGAATGTAGGGCCCATAAGTTTTAAATTACCTACGTAATACTGCAACATGCTGATTCTTCAGCAGCAATAAAAACCTCGACACAATTTGATGGAGATTCTCTTATATTCGATGTAAGAAGGTTGTCGAAATCTGGTGTTAGATATGCGATACCTGTACAGTAAGTACGGGGTTGACTATGAGGGTATGAGGTAACCTCCAGATATGCGGCGCGAAAGCTCCATTGAAGAGGAAAACTGTGTTTATTCGAAACTATTTGCCATTGAAAGAGAGGGGAAATCAATATGTCGTGGTAGCCAAGGATTATTTCAAGCTGTCATCCCGAGTAATCCGCAAGAAGCTCGCACTGTAGCCGAGATCTCTATTTATCATGTATTTTCCAAGCTTGGAGTACTGGTAAAGTGTCATTCTAATCAGGAACAGAATTTCGAATCCACACTATTCCAAGAGGTGACAAAGACTTGTACCTGACAAACAAGAATACTGGGACTCCAAGATGTCCTTATGTATCCCTGTGTATCGTTCAGTGGTCCACGAGGCAACAAGGGTACCACTACCGAGGATGTTGCTTGGAAGAGAGGACCACCTGTTCGGTTGGCCAATGGAAGAAGTTGCTTCTATCCCAACATTTCCAGGTAGCTACACCCAATATTGATAGACTTACTTGAGTTCGCTTGTTGGCACCATCGAATCAACAGTGAAAGGGTGAAAAAAAGCAATATGACTGTAGTATTATAGTACGTATAATGTTTTCGAAGAATTTCGACAGCTATAGATTTACAAATTCCATTGATATAAGGGACACTGCCCTAAGCTGTAGATAATTTGGGAAGTCTTTTGTAAAATAGTTTAAAATATCGATGGTGTTCGTGGCTCGAGAGTTGGTTTCAAGGTTGATCACATTGTCCAACTGTTTTCTACGAAGTTCCCGAAGGTATCAAGATGGTTCGTGACGAACGTAATTCAGGAAAAGGTAATGTTGTCTGGTGGTCTGGCAAGCCCCAATCCGTTAGCCAGCCAGTGGATGCCGAGATTACTGATGCATCTGGACATCGCAGGATAATGTGGTGTGGGGAGGAAATGGCGTATGGTTGGCATGCTTCTTTTTAACAGTTCACATTTGGCAGAAATAGACACCTTCCAGAATATCGGCGATTGTATCTTCTTTTTAGAAACATCTCGACGCCTAATTCGGTTGTCTCTGGGCTTGCACAAGTTTAAAATGCCATAGAAAGGACTATAGCTAGTATAAGTAAAACCTTACCTGCCAGAGAGAGTTTTCGAGAGGTTTGTGGGTGCCAGTGTCTGGCAAGTGTTCTTGCTGATTCAGCAAGTTAAGATTGTTATTGGCTGCCCGGAGACAGGCGTGTATGCTCCAGAAACAATTGCAGGGATTGATCGGGGCGTTCCCTGGCAAGTGGTGTGGTGTCTGTGATCCACCTAAGCAAGAGAGCAGAGGCGGGAGGAGTTCATGACACACAGTTGGTGCACTAGGCTTTATCTACATTACTTGGCTTTACAAATTTGTTGGTGAGACTAATTAAATTACCACATTCATTAATGTAATATGGCATTGATAAATGATTCAATGTGGAAATTACTTATTGTCTCAGCTTTGAGGATTATANCATTCATTAATGTAATATGGCATTGATAAATGATTCAATGTGGAAATTACTTATTGTCTCAGCTTTGAGGATTATAATATAATAGGTGATGGTAAATTGTAAAAGATAAACTGTGTATTTTTTTAGTATTGTAAATACATTAGGCAGTTTAATTAAGCTATTTGCCCTAATAAGATTTTCATCCCTTCAAGAACATAAACATGTCCACGCAGTTGTAATATTCTAAACATTCCTCAGTATTCTAGCATTTTGCACCATAACTCTTCGCTTCTCACGTGTTCGGACTCTCTTCGTAACTCGCCTCGTGGCTCAAGTGTCACTTCGCGTCCCGCTTGGTGATTCCCGGCCCACTTCACGAGTTCAAGTTCGGTATTGCCCTTGCGTAGTTTCAATAAAGGTAACTCACTTCCAAATTATAACATCATATTTCTAGATACATTTACATGCTAATTTTCTGCTTGCTGCCAACAACAGAATCCATTCAAGTTACTTCTTAATGTCTATGAAAAATTTTAATTCGGGAATGGCTATTTCTTTCGGTTCCTGCCGCATAGTACAAACATACGGATGCATTTGGCAAAAATTTGAGAAAAGAGCGGAGGACTAAAGTGTTGTCGAGTTAACTGGAGTAAACTGAAGGGCTTTCAGTGGTGTTAAAATGGACGACTCCTGCAGAACTAACGTAAAGAATATATTGCATTGCCATCACGAACGGCGACTAACTAACCGAGATTCATACCAGAAAATTTCGCACTGAAAACGAGAACAGACTACAACTACTGACTAAAAAGTTTTTTGTTTCGTCTGCCGATTACTCTTCCACAGGTTTCAGCAGCAAGGTTCTTTTCGTCATCTTTTTCCTTCTTAACTTATTTTAGAAGCACAACTTTATAAAACCTATCCTTAAAAATGTAAAGGTAGTTAAGGCATCAATCCTCTATTTGTCAATTTCAAACATATTCTTAACAGCAGAATTTACATTAAAGGAGTCATCGGGCATAAATAAACGCTATTAATGTTTATGAACGCTAACAGAGAATTAACTAATTATTGGTTATCCTACAGAATTGTTTTACCAGAGTTATGGNATTAATGTTTATGAACGCTAACAGAGAATTAACTAATTATTGGTTATCCTACAGAATTGTTTTACCAGAGTTATGGATGTTTTTCCGCTCAGCTATTTCTCAAACCATAAATTTATGTATGTTATCGCGGCGCAAAATATAATGTGCAAATATAATCCGCAAATATTGCAAAATATTTGCTCACGAAGTTGACAAACCCCTTTATCAAGGATTGCTATTTTTAGATTTTNAATCCGCAAATATTGCAAAATATTTGCTCACGAAGTTGACAAACCCCTTTATCAAGGATTGCTATTTTTAGATTTTTGTATTTGATTGTAAATTCCTGTAGATTTGAAGTGTCGTATTTCGGGTGAATGTATTTCCCACGCCTTCTTACCGTACACAGTTTTTGTACTGCTGAAAACTGTGTATTAGATTGCAAGCGAAAGTCCCAGAGAAAATTGGTGCTAATTACCATTATCTCGGTGAAAGTTGAATAAGTATGCATTAGTACCTNAAGCGAAAGTCCCAGAGAAAATTGGTGCTAATTACCATTATCTCGGTGAAAGTTGAATAAGTATGCATTAGTACCTATCTATGTTACATGCCGAACATTTCTTACATCACGCTTTTACAACTGTTAAGTTTCCGGTATGGTCGTAAATATAAGATCACTCTAAAAACCGGAAAACTATTTTTTCCGTCCACATTTCTTAAGAAAACGTCTTAACTNTTCGTAAATATAAGATCACTCTAAAAACCGGAAAACTATTTTTTCCGTCCACATTTCTTAAGAAAACGTCTTAACTAAGCCCACCCGCCAGTTATTTTGGCATTTAAAAAATATTAATATGCGAACAGGTCCATTATTTTATACGTTAGCACAAGTACGGAGCTAAATTCTTATTCCGTGACTTTAAACGAAAGTACCTAAAATTATACCTGTTAACCGAAGGCTGATGAGTCGAGCTTTTTCCCTGGTAAACAAATGACCTGTTGAAAATCGATTTCCAGACGGGAAATTTTTTTTTAACGTTGTCGACCTTGCCAACTTTTGACTTGATGACATGAATAAAATTACCCTGCTCTACAGGTATAATGTTTGCATTTTTGCAGCATTGCATAAGGCCGTTCTCATGGTCTGTGTCTCGCCATCTCCCTAGGGGCCTACGCAGTAAAAATTAAAATAATAATAAATGAGTTCTTTANTCTCATGGTCTGTGTCTCGCCATCTCCCTAGGGGCCTACGCAGTAAAAATTAAAATAATAATAAATGAGTTCTTTACTCGCAGGTATTTTGTTTCACGAAAATTAAAACTGGTTAATCCAAAAAAAATAGTACTTTTTCTCTACAACTGTCGTTTTGTTCATCTTGTTAAACAAGGTGAACAGTTTTTAATAACACNAAAAAAATAGTACTTTTTCTCTACAACTGTCGTTTTGTTCATCTTGTTAAACAAGGTGAACAGTTTTTAATAACACTGCAATTATGTTATTTATATTTATATCCACAACACTCAGCTACACAGAAAATATAAAATTAATTGCGTACAATATTTTTATATCAAACATTAAGTTTACAAATTTATCTTTTTAAATAAAATATTATATTTACTTATTACACATAAAATTGTAAAATTTTCCCTAATTTAGTAGAAGTGTTACAAGAAAAATTGTCTTTGGCAAACTGTCTGCAAAGAAATGTTTGTAAAAATTTATTTATTTTACCATGTCAATCTTTACGTTTATAATAATCATAAAGTTTTCGGTAACCATCACCGTCAAGAAAGTTCCTTCCCCAAGGGGCCGCGGTGATTTAGTGGTCAGACTACTCGCCCTACAAAGGCGAATTGGATTCGATTTCCAGCGGGTTTGCCCCTGGAGTTTCACATGTGGGAATCGTGCCGGACGATGCCGCTGACCGGCGGGTTTTCTCGGGGATCTCCCGTTTACCTCGATGTTAAGAGCCGCCCCAATCTCTTCGCTCCCCCCGCTCCCCCACCCACCGATGCGCTGAAGTGTGCTATGGGCCCTCCAGGTCTGCATGTGAAATGCCGTTTGAGAGATGCAGCACGTCACGACACGATAATCGGAGGGTTGCAGGTCTGTTATTACCAACTCCTGCGAGCGAAATCCATTCCGGCACGCAAGTGACCACGTGGTATTCACACAGTGTAGGAACTCATCTCATTCACGCTTGCGGGGGAAGAGAAAACACGATCGTTTATCAGAGCATACTTACCTTCCTGAACATTTTGCTCCGCCGGCAGCGTCCGCTTGAATGACAGGAATTTTTCTTCTTGCAAAANGCATACTTACCTTCCTGAACATTTTGCTCCGCCGGCAGCGTCCGCTTGAATGACAGGAATTTTTCTTCTTGCAAAATACCACTGCCTAAAGGCTTAACGGGATGTAACCATCAATTAAATTAAATAGAACATAGGAATTTAAATCGTTAAGGAGAAGCACTTCTATAGTTTGGGTAACTATAATTCATACAATTACGGCGCCCAACGCTGAAAAATGATAAAAATAAACCAACAAATTTTCTTTCAAATGTAATTTATATGACAATTAAATTAGGCAGTAAATTGTAGCAAAATCACGAATTTTGTGAAATTTCCAACTTTAGCAATTTTGAATAANGCATACTTACCTTCCTGAACATTTTGCTCCGCCGGCAGCGTCCGCTTGAATGACAGGAATTTTTCTTCTTGCAAAACACCACTGCCTAAAGGCTTAACGGGATGTAACCATCAATTAAATTAAATAGAACATAGGAATTTTNGACAGGAATTTTTCTTCTTGCAAAACACCACTGCCTAAAGGCTTAACGGGATGTAACCATCAATTAAATTAAATAGAACATAGGAATTTTAATCGTTAAGGAGAAGCACTTCTATAGTTTGGGTAACTATAATTCATACAATTACGGCGGCCAACGCTGAAAAATGATAAAAATAAACCAACAAATTTTCTTTCAAATGTAATTTATATCACAATTAAATTAGGCAGTAAATTGTAGCAAAATCAGGAATTTTGTGAAATTTCCAACTTTAGCAATTTTGAATAANCACAATTAAATTAGGCAGTAAATTGTAGCAAAATCAGGAATTTTGTGAAATTTCCAACTTTAGCAATTTTGAATAATTTTACACTTAAGAAATAAAACGCGTTGTTATTTCATGTTACACTGAGGAAACTGCTGCAAGCGCGCCCAGTGAAACACTGAAATGCCAGACGTTCTTCAACTTTCTTCGCGTTACCGCATTACGCTAGAGCTTCATTCAAACTTTTCTAAAGGCAATTAATTTTTATACTGTTGCCTACAGTAATCATTCAATTCTTCACAAAGCAAGAATTAATAAACTTTTCGTGGATATTTTGCTTTAAGAATAATACTTTCCGGAGGAACCGAAATAAGTTTCCAAAATAACGTTTGCCTTATTTATTTTGAGTTTCGTAAAGCTACGAACTGGAGCACGTGTGACTCGCGTTCGGGAAGTTGCGGGTTGCGTCCCTTCTCGCTGCGTTAGGAGCTGTGTTTCTGTACTGGTTTTCGATCCCTATTTCAGAAAAAAAAANCGGGTTGCGTCCCTTCTCGCTGCGTTAGGAGCTGTGTTTCTGTACTGGTTTTCGATCCCTATTTCAGAAAAAAAAAATGCATGTCCAGATTATTGGTTTAACTTCTCCAATCACCAGCCCGTTATAATTATATTCTTTTCAGCCTNCAAAAAAATGCATGTCCAGATTATTGGTTTAACTTCTCCAATCACCAGCCCGTTATAATTATATTCTTTTCAGCCTTGGTGCACAAACAGATGACCGAAAGATAATAATCGGCAGTATTTTCGCATAAGAATATGCACAATGGGATGTAAGCAGTCATGTGCGGTTAACAGCATTATCGCATGACGTAGACTCGGAGCGCTGCACATTGCGGCCGTTTCCCAGATCACTCCTTTTCAAATCAGTGGTAATTTTACTC